>JBBKCR010021026.1:0-12083 GCA_037577295.1 Ladigesia roloffi | reverse complement strand
GTGTGGGGGGTGGTGTGTGTGTGTGTGTGTGTGTGTGTGTGTGTGTGTGTGTGTGTGTGTGTGTGTGTGTGTGTGTGACTGACTCACTAGCTGACCATGCTGTCGATGCGGGATGCTGGACAAAGTGTGCAGAGCAGAGCCCAGGCCTGTAGAGCAGCACTGTGTAGTGCAGGCAATCCGGCTTTAACAGAGGGCAAACTTCCATCAGCCAGTGGATACGCACCCACAAATATGCTCTCCAAATTCCCCATACACTTCAACAGGTCCTGAGAGGTGGTGGGTGAAGAGATTTAATACAGATGCTTTTTACATCATACAAAACTATCGCATAATCCATTTAGCAGAAACGAGCCTGTTGTGATATTAATACTTACTTCAATATTATCTGGTGCAGATACATAGCAGCACATGCCCAAAGCACGGGCACACTAGGGTAACAAAACAACCAGAACATTTCAGCATGAAGACTTTGTAGTTATTTTTGAACACAAAATAAACTGGGATGAAGGATGCTTGTTATAACTTGCCCAATATCCCCTTAACTCATGTGGTATCTCAGCCAAAACATAATTGAAAACAGCGGAATATGAAGCCAACAAGTAATTGAGTGATTTTTCTCAAATCTATGACATACAGTTATCTATAAAAATACAGATACTGTTAGATTTAGGCATTGAGATGATTTTTACTGTTACTTTTAGTTATGTGTCCCTGATTTTGTCTATTTAGAGCAAACATACCCTTGCTGGTTGACTACATTTTAAGGTAAGGCGAAAATTGTTTAAGTAAGATTATGAAACCAAAGCCTTCAACAGTTTAAGGACAGTACTCACACTCTGACGAGCTGATATGTTGGCACAGCTATCAATCAGGATGGAGCTGAGGATGGGACGAAGGAGCTTGAAACCCTCCTCCCCTTCAACTCCGCCTCCAAGCTGTACACAGAGAAGAGCGCACAGTGTAGCTGCTGCAGTCTGCTCTTCACCGCCACCTACAGAGAGAAAAAGAACGATGATGCTTATTTAATTCCACTTTTACATCCCTGACATTTCATGTAAAAATTGATTTAAAAGGTAATTCACATTAGATCACATTCTTTATGAGTTCAGGTATGTAATTCTAGCAGCTCAGAGGAAGTAAGTAATGTGATGTCATAAGTGTATCCAGGGCCAAATCATTCAGCTAAATGTGAGTACAGTCCAGCTGCGCACAATCGGGAACAGTACAAGGAAACTAGGTGTAGTGTGAGTACACACTAAAATTGATGTCAACTTCTCTTCAAAACCAAAGCAGGGTTCCAGTGTTCACCTTTCTTCAAGCTCCGCTCCAGGCAGTCACTGATGGTGAGGCGCCTCTCCAGCAGGAAGTCGTACAATACTCTGGACGAGAAAGCAGAGCGCAAGCTCTCCAAACCTGCCAGGCGCACCTTAGCACTGATGAGAGAGAGAGTACACCGAGTTATAGCTGCACAATATAATAATACATGTCTAAACATGTGCATCGTTTATTTTAGTGCTCATAGCAGTTCAGTGCGGTTGTGCCACCTCTTGTCCATCAGGTTGTCGATGCATTGCTTCAGCTTGTCTTCCGTTTCCTCCTGAGCAGTCTGTTCGTCCACTACCTCACCTGTTCAGCGAGAAAACCGATTAGCGGGGCATGTGTGTCTTGGTACTGGTATACTCTGAAACATGCATAGATTTGTGTTGGGTAGGTGTTAACCTCATTTGTGCATTTGTGTACAAACAATATGGTTTAGGTAAAACTTGTGGCTACAATGTAACTTGTATTTAAGTACAGTATAATTAATTGTTTTCCATTCTCCAACACATCATCTTTAATCTCTGATGATTCAGATGTGTAAGAGCAGAGAAAACAACACTGAACTGCACTGCTGTGGGCGGGTGACTGTGTGGCACCTGTTCCTTCGTCCAACACTGAGGCACTCTCACTGGCACTGCTGTAATGACTGAGCACATCAGAGGCCAAGTCATCATCACTAGCTCCAGATTCTCCTCTTCCTCCATTCTTTCCTGAGAGAGAGAGATAGAGAGAGAATGAATCTTAGATTATGCCAAAACAAAGTGGTCAAGGGAAGTGGGAATGTAGATAAGGAAGATGAATACATGAAATGAAAAGACATCAGAGTAGGACTGTCAGTATAATTAAAAATGCCTACAATTAAAATGGATTTAAATATTTCTACTATTTGGGAAATAATTTCCTGCTCTGCATGCATCACTGCATTATGAATTAACTGTTTTTGGCCAAATCCTCATTTAAAACCAACCTTGTGCAAAATAATTTCTTCAGTTTTTAAAATGTTTTTGATGTCTGGCCCCAATAACTGCCACAGCAAACAATTCAGACTCCATATGTTTCTGCAGAATGGTGCATTTAACATCAAACCACTATTCACAACATGTTAACTATTAATTGTGCAACAAATTTGAAAATAATCTCTCATTTGCTTTAAAAAGACTCCATAATATCGTACTTTCAGATGTATAAGGACCCCTTTTAATAGACTTCACTGCACTGATAAAACAATGTATTTAAATGTAAGTAAAAATCTCAATGAGGCTTTTTTTTACTGTGAGAGATCTGGAGGGATTTTAAAGTTTGTATCTTGTAAACAGCACATTTTAATCACTACCAATTCATCAATATAGTCGATTTAAATATATTTTTTGGAGTAATTTTTAAGGGTTATTAATCAAATACTCATGACATCCCACATGGGAGATGATTGTGTGTGTGTATGTTTAAATAGAGCATGGTGTATTCACCTACATATTTCATATACACACCCTTCCACAGGCACAATCACATGCACTGCCACTGCACAGCATAATGTACTTGTTGCCCTCTATTCAACCCATTAATTAAATGTATGCATGTCACTCAATCTGAACTGTATTAAAAGCACTAAAAAGTCACCAAATCCACATCAACCAGCAGCTTATAGAAAGAAACAATCACAATAGTTTGCTTGCATTTTAGATTTCTCTCTGAGGTCATGACTTTGTAAAAACTAGCTGACCCCTAACACAATGGGTCAGACACACAATGACCCCCTCACCTTAATCCTGAAAACATTAGAAAGTTCTGAACAACCATTCACACAGGCTCTCGGCTTAAATCTATTCACACCCCCACACACTGCCACTTACATACAATCTTTCATCAATCTATGAACCATCCAATTTACTCACCACAGATTTCTGTTTGGCTATTGTTTAGAAAGATAGATAGATAGTTTGCAAGGTATACAACCATATCGAAACATCAAAATTACATTTATATTGTGTTTTTCAATCCCTCTTTTTTCAATTTCATGGTTTCAACAGCAAACTACAACAGCACTCTAAGCAAACTAAGGGACAACATTCTGAAATCATTCAACTCTTACATACAATTGCACCCACACACAGATGGACACCGCTCCACTCGTGGACACTCTGACCCCTATTCTCTATCCAGGTAGGGCTCTGATGTGGGGCAAAGTTCAGTCCTGCCTCTGCTCTATCTAAAGGTACACACACAGAGTTCACCACAGGGGGCATTTCTACTGACAACAGAGGAAGGGAACCACCAGAGAAATTGTGAACATGAGGTTAAAAAAACCAAGGCAGCACAGCAGAGACAGCTTTTCATCATGTCTTTAGCCACTAAAGATTTGGACCAGTTTTGACTCTCTGCAACAGTTTCCATGGTTACACAGGACTTTCAAAATCACAATCACATTCATTAGGCTGACAACAAAACTGATGATGTCCAATGAAATAACAAAGGAATGATCAACTAACTGTTGTCAGCATGACAAGATATAAGATTCCAGTCAATGGGGGGGCATGCAAATCTGTGGAAGAAGTCGCTTAGGCTGTCTGAGGCTGGAACCCTCATTCGCATTACACTTTTAAATTCTAGGGTACAGAAGGGGTGAGCTGAGAAGCTCTATTGAGGTTAGTGTTTCATGAAAGGCATGAGAGGGGTCTGGAAATCTGGGACAGTGTGGAAATGATAAGAATGAACAGCAGCATTCTCACTGAGTGGATCATGCACAGAGCTCATCCAGGAAAGATGTCCACCGTAATCAATCACATCTGATGCAGCTAATAGGGACTATTTGGAAATCTGACTAGATGTAATAGACATTAAAGAACATCATTTAAACTGATCTTACACTGAAATTTGGTAAACTACTAGTGGAATAAAATTCAATTTATATTAATGTGACTAATTGCATAGATTAGAATATTAAAAAGCCTAAGTACAGTGTAGGTTTTACCAGTCAATCCAATAGTCAATCCAATAATAATCAATTAGAACACTACTCAGCAGTACACAACTAGTGTGCATTTATGTACAATGTTTTTCTTTTCCTCAGGCCATAACCAATTAAAAATATCAGAGCATTATTTAGTCTAGTTTTCACTATTGAGTTAACAATTTAACAAAATGAATTACACAGAATCAGATAAAACAATGTGCAGATCTGAGAAGGTCTACATCCATGACAAGGAACCTATGAGCACGGTCAGGAGAACCACAGATAGGGTCAATATTCCCAGATGAAAATGGAGGGGGGGGGTGTTGATGGCTGCTGCTTCAGGTTATTAAATGCATTAATGAGTGCCATTTTCTATAGCGTGAGAGTGAATATTAATAAAAGTGATGGGTTATGATGACATCCATTCAAAAGTCATGCTACCTGGACGGGACAGTGCAGTCTTGGCTGACAGCTGCAACTGAAGCACTTCTTGCCGAAGTGAGCCTATTACAAGGCAATGAGAGGAAAAAAATTCACATGACTCAAAATCCCAGGACAGCCTCTGGAATGTCTTCCACATTTAACCTGATGATCTGAGATTTCTGGGTCTGTATAGGCCTGTCATCCCCCATCAGCAACCTTTCTACATCAGGAGCCACAGTTACCAAAATTAATCTAGGATTAATTTGATTAAAAGTTTATCTTAAAGCTTAGCATTATAACTTGATTGTAATAACTTTCTACTGAATATATATGAAGTCATGGGTCAACTTGCTCTAACAGCTTGACCCCTGCATTGCTACTATGGTACTAGTCACACATATTAGTCCCTGCACAATTTTAATTCCTTGAAACCTGATCATATGCTTTTACATTAACAGTGAAAGCCAATTTGAGTTGGAATAAGATTCTATAATTACACATGAGTAAAATTTGTTGTTTCTTCAAATAGTTAAAATTAAAATTATTGTTGTTGCACCGTAGAAACCGATGCACACCCTGCAAATAAACATTCGGAAACATGCGTCCATATGGCAATAAATTAATCTACCCAAAATATAAGAATATTAACTTATGTATTGAATTAATAAAATAAATCGATTCTACTGAGACAGATTCAAATGTACAAAATAGATTAAAATGAACAAAACTAAGTTTGGTTAAAAACGTAACAGCTGTTCATGTAACCAAGTCACCCCAGCAAGGCCAGAGCTGTGTTTCAGTTTGGCCTTTCTAAAAATATTTTGAATGGCATGTTTTATCTTCCACAGAGTTAATCTCTTAACAGTCACAGACTCCTATGTTTCAGTGTTAATATAAATATATGTGGGTGGGAACTTGCTTGATAAATACAGCTTGACAATTGTGCTGTTGCAGGACATGTTGCTTTATAATTTGCATGAGGCCTGAAGGAGGTGGTCGTTTTAACAATGTAAACACTACTTAACTGCACTATTACGCCTTTTATTTATTTATAAGATGTTATCATATGCCATTAATTTTTGTAACAGATCAAGGTCTCATTGTGCATTAATATTTTGGCGAACTTACCCTTGCCAGAAGTACCACCACGTTTCCCTTTTTTGCTCCGTGGCATGTTGTCAGTTGGTTGATCCTCCAGAAGCTACAGCTAACTGACCAGAAAACCCAGCAAGAAACCTTTTATGGCGCCAATACCAACTAGGAAAATCAAAGATAGGACAAAAACAAGTTCGCCCGACAGTCAAAGGACTGTCGATTTTAACAGCCCCCGGAATCCTTTCCAAAACAGGGTGTAAGTGTGGTCACTTCACTAACGACTTCACGTTAATCTCGTAACTTTGTCTCACTTCAACACCACGTTGTAACACCAATCTCCATGTGACCCCCACTCTATATGAAACACTGCAGGAGTTTAATGTTTCTTTATAATGTATTATCTCTGTTTATCACCAGGCAGCCGATATCTAATGCCAGGTTGAGTTGGTAGGTATTTTTCGAAGCGTTTGGGACGGAGAATAGTGCACGTTGTAGCTGCCGTTTCCACCATCTTCTCCGTTGTAGCCGCTCTAAGACCCGGCACGCTCCAGCATACTACGGTGCTCATGGGTAATGTAGTTTCCGTTGCCATTTTCTCAACTCATGTGAATGAGGCCATGGACTACGACTCCTAGAGTTCCAAGTCAGCATCAGCTGTTTGGAAATGTTTGGGTGATGACGTCTTCTGCAAACAGTAGTATTTTACCTGAGTTTTCCACACTTGGATCAATTTGTGGAAAAGTAGTTTATTCAAGAACAATTAGTAATAGTGAGGAGATATTATCTTTTCCTAAAGAATTCCTTATTAGAGTTCTTATAAATGCCGTTCGAAGAGAAATGGAAAGCCTAAAACACCACACGTGACTTTTTTCCAGCCCAAAAAAAGGCACCAAAACTACACTACTGCTATTGATGTGTGGCTGCATCAAGCAATATGTTTATTAAGTAGAAAACATACTCTATATGGACAAATGTATTGGGACATACCTAATTTTTATAATTCCCCTTATATCCAGTGAAGTCATTTTGGACACCACAATGCTTCCAAATTTGTGGACTGTTTTAAAAGCAAAGGGGAGACCAGCTCCATATTAAATGTAATTCAGTGCATAGTCCCTGTCGGTCAGGTGCCCAATACTTTTGTCCATATAAAATACAATCATCTCAGTTTGGCCAAGGTCCCTCACAGGGTATTGTCTGAGCATCACATTGCCTTGCAGTCTTACTGAAACTGTGCACTCACCTTTACCTAAGCAAACAATTTAGGTAATTTTAAAAAGAACCACAGGTACATGTCTTGGGTAAATAGATAGCTTATGCAGTGTAAGCACTAAAGACTGGTACATGCCATGCATGTGAGTATGCATTACATCTTGCTGACCCCTGCTGTGCCACCTCCTACTTCAAGTGCAACAAGTGTTCCTCATCTCTGAAGCTGGTTTCCATGTCATCCGATACTGTAGGCCTCTTCAGATTTCTGCCTGTGTGGCCCAAAACGCTACACATAATAGATTCATTAGAAAGAGTAAGTGGTCTTAGGAGATGTAGGTAACAGTACAACTTCTACTGAACAGCATTAGACATTAATCTCAAATAATTTCAGCTTTTCATGCCCTGGAGTGAATACTCAGTCAAAGTTGATAATGAGCACTCACCAAAACCTCCACAATGAGTATTAGTCCAGATGGGGGCTTTGGGTGTGTAGCTCTACATTATATGTGAAAAAATACCATTTTACATCACAATGTGCAACACATTGTGAAAACAATTTGAGGCATAGTAAAATACAGTGATAAATCTTGGTTATGGGTTGATGATTTGCTGGCTGAAAATGTCTAAATACTTAGAATCTAATTTCATATTTAGTAATGATGCTCACAGCATCCATTAATATATGTATTTTAAAGAACCCATTTTCAGACTGCACCTTATTGTGGAACGTATTGCAGTTAAAGCTAAACTCATTGCTTTTGTATTGTGTAGATTTATACAACTACAGAGACACCTGAAGATGCCTGAGAAGAGAAAAGCAAGTTAGAGCTGTGTTGTTGCTCTGGCTTGTGGTCACTTCCCTGGTTGCATTATCAGTCAGTTCAGGTTTTACATTATTCATTGCAGTAATGTGTGATCCACCTTCTCAGGAGTTACAATGTGCTGCAACCACCAGACCAAGTGTACTAATACCCAGCGGTTTTATTACCCTAATAAATGCTCACAATTGTGTTATCTTTTTGAAGGTTTTATTTAATTAAATTCCTGTTGTGAAATTCTAATCATACTGAAATATTGTTAAGATAAAAAACTATATTGTTAACAGTTTATTGACAATGGTAAATCATTAATCTCATTAAATACTTTACTATTATCAGTATCCTAAAATAAACCTACACTGAGATTCATCATGATAATACAGTAGTACAAAAAAGTTCTGATGTTTTACTTTGTATTTTGGCCCACTTGTTTGGCTTCACAGTTCAGTATAAGAGAGGATTTTCAAGAATGAGATGAACAGTAAACACACAGAAACACATGTACATCAAAAGCATCACTATAAAGTTTAAAAATCACTATTGGCACCAGGGAAAAAAGAGAGGCCATCTGGGTATTGGTCCATATTTAAACAAATATTGAAAAAGTTTTACTTGCTTACTTTAAGCCTACGTTACAATGACACTACCCAAGGCACAATGTTACAGGAGAGTAAGTTAAATGTGCTAATGTTCTTGCTAATTCATTTAACAAATGTTATTATTAACTAATGACAGTGATCAAAGACCCTCGTATAATTGCCAGTATTTGGTCCTGAATGGCAGAAATTATTACAAAAGTGGGTCAAATAATGTCCCTTCAAAAAGATGTTTCCTTCACAAACACAAAAACACAAGTACACAATCTAAAACAAATACACCACACCAACATGGTTGGTTTTGTTATAATATTATTACGTGCTGCAATATAATTTTAGTAATATTAAATGAGCCTCTACTTTTACACAAGCCACACAGTATGTTCTCTCAGTATGTTCATCCAACTGTAATTGTGTGTATTTAAATGTGCAGAACTGAGTTCTTTGTAGAGGATGTGTACTTAAAGGCACCCATTTTTGCATAAATCTGTATGCATTTCATGAAATTGTCATATTGAGCAATTCACTTTAGAAATGTACAGCATGAGGATATGTATTTATGTTTATGTAGGTTTGTGCGCGTCTTTTTTGGAATGTAAAACGTGACTTAAAAAGTGACTTCCCCTGTCAAGATACATGTTAGTGTGTTTGGACATGAAATGCGAATCACATGTGTCAAATGAGTAAATTATTTTAGTCTTGTCCAGTGCATTTGACCTCAAGTGCTAAAAGATGTTGAGTTGGTCTGAAAACAGCCACTGACCAACTTAATGGCCAGTGACTTTTCTTATGATAGTCCAGATATGGCTCTAGTGTCCAGTGTAATAGTTGGTGGGCACAAACGGCATTTTGCTGACCACAGCTGGTGTTGTCTTCTTCCTAACCTCCACCTGAATGGGTGTTCCTACTTTGCTAAAGCTTGTCTCCACGTAACCCATTGCAACGTTCTGCTTGAGGCAAGGAGAGGGGCATCCACTTGTGACCTCACCTGAAAAGGAGAGTTATGAGAACTTCTGAATAGAACACCAACAATACAGAAAAATACAGAAGGGCGATTAGATCTGTAGGCTGCCAAACTAAATCCATGCTCTATTTTCTAAGAAGCATAATACGATGCAGCTGAATCCCAAGACCCACACACTACTACTACTACTACTACTACATTCTTGCTGTTCACACTGTGCTGTATTCACATATGACAGAATGGTCACTTTCACTTTTTAAAAAATGTAACCAGACAGCCCTTATAATTAGTGACTTCATCTCCATTAAAGTGTGTAAATTGCTTATGTAGGTGTTCAACTGCACACATCGCTCCATAGAAAAGCACTGCCAATAAAGTGGGATGTTCTGGAGAACCTGTACATGAGTCTAAGGTCACCAAGACAAACCACAAGTAATACCCAGCATTCCAGAAGATACACTAAATAAGCAGTTTACTACAAACTTATGGACATAAAGCATTTTCTGTAATTACATCAGGCTTCTAGTTCATTTTTATTTTTAAGAATTCTGCTCAGTTTATTCCCTAACTTAGAAAATAGCCGAGAACATAAATTACTATAGATGACCCAAGATATCTACGTTCAACATCACTTTAACATTATATTGCTTTCTAAAAATGGCTTGCCAAAAGGCCCAAGTGCTGATTTGAGTGTGTGTACCTATAACTTTGCCATCAGGGCTGAGTATTGGGGTATGCTGTCTGACAGGGGGGCCGCTGGAGATCAAGCCCACCCTCTTCCTCAGAGTCTTTGCTTTGATCTGTGGTATAATGACATCAGCTCCTGGGAAATCCTTTGCCTGCCGACGACGTTTACCTATGAACACACAAAATAAAAAACTATCCATACTAATAAACAACAAAATGCCAAATGATTGATTTTGCATTTTTGGAATTAAAATATTCTCCACAAAACATTAACGCAAAATAAATAAATAAAGCAATAATTATATATTAATTTACATATTAGTTTAACATTGTGGACACTCCCTTTTGCACATGCAAAAGTCTCTTTTTTATTTTTCCATTATGTATAATGTAGATTGTAAATTCATATATCATTTGTCAGGGGGTGTCTAAACTTTACAATGCGACTGGGTACAGTATACTGTGACGTCAAGCATATGAGAAGAAGATGTACCTATAGTCCAGACAAGAGTTGCTTCCACAGGGCTTGTGGTCTCGTCAATGTCACTGCCGTACAGACAAAGTCCTGCCTCCAGCCTCAGACTGTCTCTAGCCCCGAGGCCTGCCAGTTTCACCTCACTATTGACCAGCAGCCTCTCTGTCAGCGCAACTGCACTCTTACTTGGAACTGAAATCTGACAGCAGAAGGCAGGAAATAACATCAATTTTTTTGTTTAGTCTTTATTGTTGAACTAAAATATCTAATGGAGAACTGAAGATTATTCCTTGTTAATTTGCACTGTGCTTAATCTAGGATAGTGTCATGCGGGTTTTTATACTACAAAACACCCAAGGCTTGGCTGAGGTGGGGTTCTCAGGAGGTTGAATGCTGGTACCAATAATCATACAATATAGTTAACAAAAACTAAAGTAGCAACAATTAAGCAGATGTAAGTCCTGAGTTTCCTTTTATGCCAGATTTTTTTACATGGCAAGTCACTTACAGCGATGGTTCACTAGTGTTTTCTAGCTAGAAATGCTAATTGATGTGACAATTCTGTGCATTTGACCAATGCATTATTTGCACGGTTTCCATCGCAATTCCTGCTTGACATGCTTATTAAATCCACTAAGAATGTATCTAAATTTAGCACATATTGTACAAATCCTTACAGATCTGTAACTCCACCATAACACACCACCCACCAAAACTCCCAATATCACAAAATAAATTCTGTTTGTTAAAAATGTAAGGTAATTGTTTTATTTAAACATGACTAGCCTGTTACTGTGCTAATAAAATACTGAATTGGACGCATTCCGGTTTGTGAGATCCAGGATGGTATTTTACCAATAGGTTATAATTTTTACATTACAATCTGAATGTAGTTTTACACCAACACACCTCAACACCATCCTCTCCAGTGTATCCACAGCGAGTGACCCTACAGCCCTTGATGCCAAACACTGGGGTCAAAACACTGGTCATAAACGTCAGCTTATTGAGATCATCACACACACCCTCTTGCAGCACTCGGGCCATGGATGGACCTATGCACATGCACACAAATGGCAGTGAAACAACTGGTCAAATACAAACAAAAGCAAACAAACACGCACAAGTTGGAAAAAACTAAAAAGATGGAGCGCACACATTCACTCCTGTATCAGATGAAAAATGACTTACAAGCTTTGTGTATCATTATCTTGTTTTCACACCTATAAAAAACACACAGTAGGCGGTAGTTCAGTCTTACCCTGCAGGGCAATCAAACTCTCCTCCAAACACTCCAAATCAACATCATGACCTGTGGATTTAAACTCTTGTAGCTTGGCCTGCAAAAAATTATTTTACACTGTGAACATTTAATGGGGCATGGACCAACAGAAATGGTTAAAAATATCTGGAATACACTCAACTTATATAAGATAATGGTTTTTTATGATGGTAGTGATGTGCGACTCACACACACACTCACACACTCACACACTCACACACTCACACACTCACACACTCACACACTCACACACTCACACAC
>JBBKCR010021018.1:0-12084 GCA_037577295.1 Ladigesia roloffi | reverse complement strand
ATGAAACCAAACCCCTTAATTTTACCCCTTAATATAACCTTAATTTTTACCTTAATTTCCAGGAAAGTAAGTAAAATAAGTGGAAAAGTGCACAGATTAAGGCTGATTAAGGGGTAAAACTACTGAATTTTCCACTTATTTTAAACATTTGTCCCTTTTTTTAGATTAAAAAAGAAAACAATAAAAAAAATTGTGTGTTCCAAAACTTGGGTGTTTCAAATTCCACTATTGTTATATGTGTGTGCTGCTCCATTGTGCCCCTTGAATTGCCCCTCGGGGACAAATAAAGTTCTTTGAATTGAATTGAATTGAAATAACTGAGCCTCCTGAAGAAAATGTCTTATGTTTAGGATTAAGGGGTTTCACTCTCACACCTACATCCACTTTTAAGGTAAAATTAAGGGAAGTGTTTACAAATTAATGTCCACTTAATTAAAATTAAGATGTTTGGCATATTTTCAGGGGTAAATAGAGTTAATGTGTAGAGTTAAGCAAACAAATCTGTGGCCCGCACATCGTCCAGGCTATAGCGCTTGTGTTTGAGGAAATGCCTTTTTGTTAATTTTATAAATTAAAAGCTGTTACTTGTTCATTTAAATAATGTTTGGTTTAAGTGCTTGGTATCTGTATTGGTATTGGCGAGTACTAAAATGCAAGTACTCGTACTCGTTTTCAAAAAAAGTGGTATCGGTGCATCCCTAATATTTAGGTTTAGTAGAATTTAAATGTTTGGTTTGTTACAATATTTTTGTTTAGTCACTATAACTCTCAGGGACACTATACTGATGCAGTACAAAAAGAATGTCCAAAGAGAGGAATAGTGAAATAAATTGATCTGATCCTGAGCGACATTTCATAAATTGCTTTAACATTCACACGAGCTCACATTTCAAAGGGTCCACAGTGGCTTGGTGTGTCTCCATTGCAGTAGTTGAAACTGTACCAGTCTGATAGAGCCTGATCAGTATATAGGTCACACTTAAAAGCTGTGGTATGTGGTATGTGTTTCCTGAGAGCTCAGATGAGGCTTTTTTCAGCTTCACCCATTTCTGGCAGTGTAGTTGTTCACTGTGATCATGACAAATAAGATATCAGATCAATAACATGTAGCTCAAAACATATTGAATTTAAGCTGATAGGGAGGTTTCCAGTAATGACAAAACTTTAAATTGCCAATCAGAAATAAAGAACAGAAAGTGTTTATTGCTTACTTGTTGCTGACCCATTTGTTTCATTAGGAAAAAGGCAACTAGAAACTGACCTCAACTCTTGGCTTAACCCCGTTACAAAATAGGTTATTAAAATATGAAGCTGGCACTAATAAACTAACCCAACTTTCTTTAGGTGAAACCATAAATGTGTGAGTCTATAAAACGGATTGTTTACCTACAAGAATAACCTTGAAATGGCTTCTGACAGCAACATCAATAATAATAAAAATAATGAAACCCAACAAATATAAACATTAACAACTAATTAAGAACACATTCAGTTTGTTTTGTGTTGAAATTCAAAAATGTTTGATTTTTTAAAACTCTCATCCTGCGTCGGACTGTTCAGAGTTCTGATTGTTGAGTTCTATTTTTAACCAGCATTTCCTCAAGCTCTTTTTGAAATGAACCCACTTCCTGGACATCTTCTGCTCCCCCAATGCAGAGTGTGTGAGACTCATGTTTAATTACACCGAGTGCCATCATGGCTGATGTTTGGACCAGGTTTCTGCTCCTGGTATTCATCGTGTTTCCTCTACGTTGTGCAGGTAATATTATTATCAGACACAACTAATATTATTATTAGTTTCCCCTCATTTTAAGACGGATCATTCTGCCGCACTGGTACTTTGCAGCAAAAAACTCCACTAAGAGAAAGTTAAAGAGAACTTGTTTCTCTCAGTTTAAAACAGCTGATTTCGTGAATATTTACTAGTGTAATCAGCTGGTTGGAAATTTTTAATTAACTAAAGTGTGCTGGCTGTAAAACTGGGTTGATTCAGTTATTTTGGGACACTTAATTTTAGCATAAAAGCATAAAATCTGGCAAAGACCAAATAAATATTGTTTTTGTCTATAAATATTTGACACTTCTGGTGTGTGACAGTCTGACATCTATAAATTGCACCTGTATTGTTACACTCACTGTTTATTTTTTGCAGATTCTACAGGTATTTCTAAAATTAATATTATTTACCAAGTCAACAGAACTCAGGGGGAGACTGTTCTCTTTCACTGTAATGTAAGTGAAGATAGAGGAGCAGATTTTGGTTGGCGTAAGGACGGGATCATTCTTTTTATCTACAGCCCTTTTTTAAATAAAACCTCAATAAATTACACCTCAAGCAGGATGCGTGTTGATCCCAAACATCCACTGCAACTACAGATATCAAATGTACAGCCTTCAGACACAGGAAACTATTCATGTTTCCCATCAGAAGTACAGTGGAGATTGACCATAGAAGGTGATTATATTCGACACTGAAATATATTAATGTAATGGATATCATGACTAAAATACTTAACTATTTTTATCCGATCTTGTGTGCAGTCACAGAGAGTACACCAGAGCTACTCAGAGAATTGTTTCTCTACATTGTTCCTGCCATTACAGGAGCCATCTCAGTGTGTCTTGTAATCTGTTGCTTCGTGTGGATTTACAGGTGAGTGACTAGAACAACAGCTTCAGAAAAACTGCCCAAGGGGCTCAGAGACTCTTTCTAATGTATATTATTAAAAGTCATGAGTGTTTTTTATAATAACTGGTATTCTCTAATCACCAAAAGATGCTATTCACATTCTTAAAATTCACTACAGTGAAGATATTGCTCTACTCCTTGAAATGCGGTTAAAGGGCCACAAACGGTTCTGAGAGCGATGCCACAGATGGACTATTTCTGTTTCCTAATTTTAACAAATATATAAGATATATAAGAAATACATATCAGAAAGTCATGGGTCAATCCTGAAGACAGCTAGGCACTTCGGAGCTACACTGAGCGCGGAGTTCAACAAATAAAATACAGATCCAAATAGCGGCCGCTCAGCACACCCCAAATATATATATAATATATTTGTATTTGCATCTAAATGATTCCCACAAAAGTTTTTTACTGATCCGGTAGGACCTCTTGCCCTCTTGTTTGCACCACAAGACCCCTAAAGCATTACAGTAACATGATGCAGAAATGTACCCTCATGCCATTAGAACACGTTGGTTCTGCACACAGGTTTGGCCAACGGTAGCTGCTACTGCTAGTAGCCTAGCCTAGATTTTGATGCACTTTTCTAAAGGTAAGAAAGCCCCCAGCGCCCCCTCTGGGGAAAAGCCAGTAAAGGCACTGTTGCAGTAGTAAGGACTCAGCTTTTGCAGAAAATGAATATAGGTTTTTGTGTGGCATCACACAAACTCATTCTGATTCCCTAATTTTTAAAGGTGTAATATAATATTTAATATAATTGATAGTCCACCTACATTTTCATTAAGGAACTTAGTATCACTTTTCAGATGTGGTGGACATAACACTGAATTATTTCCACCTTTATTATGATAGAAGAATTCTGCTGGCAGCTCAAACAAAGGTTTTAATTGGATTTTGGTAAGATGACTGTGGTTGTCAGGGCAAAATTAATGTTGTTTTTATTTAACCATTCTGAACTGGATGTTGTGCTTTGGATTGTTGCTCTGCTGAAAGATCCAAACACAAACAGATGTTAGCTTTGTGGCAGAGGCAGACAGATTTTGATTTAAAGTCTCTTGGCACACCCTGGGTTCCATAATGTCATGCATGTGAACATTATTGCAAGCATGGGTGTCGTCGAAAACATACCACTGGAAATCCAGGGCTGCGTATCTATGCACTGACGAGTCATTTAACCTGCATGTCAAGAGGAAAACTCAAGCGGATTTCCATGATGTGTGTTCTTCTATTGATTAAGTGGAGTGGATTCTTTCACAAAAGATCAAGATTTAAGATTTAAGAGACATGGCCAAAAGAACAAGTTTGCAGGCACACAGCAACTCCGCCCCCATGTACAAACCCCGCCCCCACGTGTCCCCCTCAAATAGAAAATGCTTCTGACGCTCCTGATTGCAAGGGCCAAACAGCCACAGAGAATCACAGATCCTCCACAATATTTGATATTTTTGTATATAAACAGGTGGACTGTCATTGTGCAATTCATGTTACACTGCAAATAAGAGAACAGCACATTTGGTTTCTGTTACAGGAAACGGAAAAGGAGAAACATGGAAACGGGACAAGGTGGAGAGTTCTTTCTTTCTCTACATGTATAAACGGCATTTTTAAAAATCTATATCATTATTACATAATTGGTGCCACCTCAGAATGCCAGCTACAAATGCAGATAATTGTCAGTTAGAAGAGATGAGAGAGGTGTTTCAGCATCATCTCTATGGTTGCAGATCAATCAACTGCTGACAGCGCGTCTTTCCATCTGTTTTTTGGAAACAAGGCTGGTTTTGGAGACACTGTAGTTCATATAAGGCTACTGAAAATAATTTACTCTTTTTGGTTTAATTAGTGATAAATTGGTTTCATTTTATTTCCCTCCTTTGCTTTCCCAAAATTGGCGTAGTTGTTTTAAATTACCTCCTTAAAAACACAATGCTGCAAATTTAAATACAAAAAAAATACATAATATATTTACTCTTTAAGGAATTACTCTGAGGTCTTTGATTTTGTAATTAGATGATATAATTAATATATATATATTTAGTCGATTACTAGTCTGCATCCTTTTCTAATACAAATACTAATAGGCACTATATAAAGGTTTATGTGAGACTAAATAAATAGCTCCTCGAAAGCCAGCCTGCCAGTAAATGATATAATAGGCTCACTGTCCAGCTCTGATTTTACTACAGACATCCTCACTACTCTTTTTTTAAACAATGCTAAGGACAAAATAAAACAAGCCAGCAACTGCAGGGGCCTGTTCCACGAAGCATGTTTACTAGTTATGATACAAGTTTCAAGAATATGTTGGTCACGTATTGTATAACTTTATGATTCACTCATGCTACGAACGGTGACCAGGTTTAACCAGATGTATGTTGCCACGGTGTTCTGTTGGTGGTTCAGCAGATATTAGTACATACACACAGTTAGGAACAGAGGATTCACTCAATTTTCTTTATTCAACTTCTTCTCTCTCGTACCAACATCCAGTGAGCACTAGCGCCCTCTAGTGCTTCTAGTCAGTGCATAAACAGAACAAGATGCAACAGCATGTGGACACAACACACGGCAGTTTAGGCAGCATCTCAGTCCTGCTTCAACTAGAATATGTTCTTACCTAAGTCGAGGTTTAACATTAACCCGCCCTCAACACACAGCACAGGAAGTCGAGGCCTTAATTGTGATTAGCTCTCTCCACAGGGGAAGGGTTTAAGAGACCACCAGATCTATATAGTAAATTTGTTAATGTGTTTTTTATTTTTATTGTAAAATATTTGAACAGCAGAATTGAGGCTTAAACTGAATACAATTTCTCCACATGATTTCCAAGGGCAACTGGATTGCACAAACATCCCCAATCAGGACATTGCTGAGGGCGAATATGTGAATTGGAAATCAATGAACAGGTATCTTCCATCATATTTTATTTTATCTGATATATGGGCTATGGACAACATACCCTAGAGAGAAGTTCACCTTATCTCCCCTTATTGGATAGACATACTGGGATGATTCAAGTTTTAGGATTCTTTATTTGTCACATTATATAAGTACAACATACCATGAAATTTATCCTGAACATGGTGATTTGTATGTTGTTAGTCTCATCCTTTATTCATATTGGTTATGACATTAATGGACTACCTAAAGGCCATCTCACCCAAAATGTCTGAGAAGCTTCAGTCATTTTCTCACCCACATATGCTACTGGACTAACCTGATATACAGTGACGGTTAACCAAGTTGTAGGAACAACAAGTAATAACTTGACTCGTAGTTAATCAGCTGGAATCAGAAATGGTTTGAAAGAAAGGCACAGCCCTCTAGATTATGCTCATAATACCAATGTTTTGCATAATTCAGTTGAGTTGTATCATTTTATTAGTAAAGATATGTCAAATTGTGCCTGGACAAAAGTCTTGTCGTTTACAAACATTATGTAGAAATGATGCAAATATGTTTATTTACAATACACAAACATGCTACAATAACATAAGAAATGAAGTCATGGTGCCTTGGAAAAAATATTTAATAAAGTGGATAACTACCATGAGCTTAGAGGACCGCATCCATATGTCTTGGCAGTGACTAAAATAGCTTGTTGATAGTCATATGGAATATTTTTCTTCTTAAGTTTTCTTCTTCTTATTATTATTATTATTCCGTTAACCCGTTTTTTGGCCCCCAACTCCTCCCAGAGCTTTCGAGATAGAGACACCGTTTCAGCTCTGACACGTCGGGTCCGGATGAAGTTAATGCATTTTGTCATTTGTGCGTTATTCAGGTTTTTCCAGCTAAACCAATTTGCAAAAGTATGGACACCCCCCCTAAATCCTTAACTTTCAAATTGTCCTGCTCTCACCTTTTCTTTCGCTCATCCCCTTTTTCCCCATTCAATTCAATTCATTTTAACCCCACTGAAATAAATGTAGTTTCAGAAGAAGAGACTTTCAGGCTCCACAGTGACCAAGCCTTATGAAACTTCACATGAGAGCTGAGGCCACTCACACTCACACACACATACACACTCTATCACACACACGCACATACACGCACACACACACTCTCTCACACACACCCACTCTCTCTTTAAGTCATGAAAGGCAGTTGTTATAAAGGGTCAGTCGACTGCTGCATTTTTGAGCAAGCACACTTTGCATTTTCTCTGCGGAAATGCAGTCTAGTTATTTGTATTCCCAACAACCTGGTTAAGCGACAAGTCTTTTGTCAGGCACTGTAAATTATAACCATGTTTAACACTGTGTCACAACTTGTTATAATAGCAAAATGAGATAATGATTTTCAGTCCATAGATGACGTGATCACCAGCCCTGGCCCTGGTTGTGAGAGAGGATATCGCACAGCAGTTTTTTACTTAATAAAAAAAGATTCATACTATGAACACATTGAAGCTTTGTCATGTCTTTGTTTTATTTGCTCCTGTTCCTACAAATGGAAAATGAATGGTCAGTAGTGGACATGCATATTGATGAAATATGGCACTACCTTCTTTTTATTCTCGAGCTTCTCGGATATGTCGACCTGAAAAAAAACTGATTCCATTAATTTTTTATTACACTGATATCAATTAATATTAATGCCAAAATTGGTATCGATATTTGGATAGATCCTTACACCACTACTGCCTTTCTGTAGCACTGTTTGACCCAGAGAGGAATTTGTGAAGTTTTGCTTTCTCTAATGTCCAGTGTTAATTTATAGTAAATGTAAATGTAAATATAAAACCAACTGACAAATTATTAAAATTTAACATGCAGCACACAAGAATAACACTGCTTAAACCGAGTGTAAGTTTAATTTCATTGCACTTATGGGAAGATAAATACTACACTCGTGCACCTAGAACATATCCGACATGCAGGCTGATCACCTGCAGTGTCAGCAAATAAACAACTACTAAAAAATGGGCATCAAGTGAAGTCAACCTGCACAAAATATATTTTACATCACAAATGACAAAACACATTTCAAATAAAATGAAAATTCCAAATTAATAAAAATTACAATGATACGTGGAACGTCGGACTAACGCAATCCATATTTGTTTATATACATAATGTTTAACTGCGGGAACACTCAACTCATGCCATATCGTGCAACCATGACTTTTACCATTTTACAACTGACCCATGCCAGCCCAACACTGAAAGTTCTTTCTGCTGCAGACAACCAAAAACGCAGACACTCCCACACACCAGAGCCGTAGAGAGAGAGTTTTCTCTACCGCTCTGCCACACAAAACCCTACTTACAAAATAAAAGTCTCAACCTATTTCGGCTGGATTTAACACTAAAATTTACTAGAACAATTGATCACCTCTGTTACATTTACACAATGCTTCGTAAAATAAATATGAAATAACAATCTGGAATATTAATTTGTTAATGATAACATCTTCAGTGAAAACGATCTGTTTATCCTTTCTGACTATTTTTATTTAATGTATTTTTATCTTCCACCACTAGGTGTCATAAGATCCTCTGTTTAAGTTAAAATCCTGCAGAAATAAATCCCCACACTAAAACCAAGGTGTTCCTTGAAGTGGTGTGTCTTAAATGATGCTTGAATACAACAAGGTGCTCCACAGATCTTATAAGAAGAGGTATCTATTCCTGAATATATTCTGTTATACCTGAATATCTTGACTGTCCAGATGATTGTTTTGTTAGGGGGCAGTCCAGCAAAACACTTGTTTGCACTGCTGTAGACCATAAACATTTTGTTTTTATAAGGTCACCCTGACTGCTGAGTTAAAATTCATGTATCAGTAAAATGAATGTTTTAATTGGAATAGCACTCCAGGCCAATTTATTTATCCACTCAAACTCTGTACCCCCAGGCTGTCTGTCACTTTGCTGGTCATACCTGATCAAGGCTGAAGCTAAGGGCCAACCATCCTTTTGCAGCAGCTGCTCCAGGTTTAGATAAACTCCTCTCCTGAAAGTTTTAAATTTGCCTTTCCGGCCATCTTTTT
This sequence comes from Ladigesia roloffi, assembly GCA_037577295.1. Taxonomy (NCBI): domain Eukaryota; kingdom Metazoa; phylum Chordata; class Actinopteri; order Characiformes; family Alestidae; genus Ladigesia; species Ladigesia roloffi. The sequence continues at coordinate 3,397 of JBBKCR010021018.1, read as the reverse complement.
AAGTGTATCTGTGATTAGTGTAGGGAACACTGGAGGCGGACATGCTTGCAGAAAGAGATGTTGGTTTAAAAAAAACACACACACAAAAATGACTTGGAACTTGAAACAAAATTAAACCACAGTGCTTATGACTTACACAGAAAGAAAAGCAATATGCGTCATGGGAAAGTCACAGCTGACTAATAAAAACACAAATAAGGTTATAAATACAGAAGCTAACTAGCTGTAAACACAGGAAGTGCAGATGATGATAAATATCCAGCCGGGGCAACAGCAGAGTTTAAGATTAAGCTAAAGCATGTGGTCAGGTTTATATATATATATACTATGTCATTTTACATTACACAGTGACGTGCATACACAGCACTTTAGTTTACACATCAGCATTTTAAATGTGCTTTACAAATAAAGTTGATTCGACTTGATTCTTTATTTAAGGAAAATAAAAGAACAAATGACACTGAGGCTTCCTGGCCATCCTAAGCAATCAGGATCTTCTGCTAATGCAACTGAAGATCAGTGAAGGTTAGAAGTGTCATATCAGAGGAGAAGATTTTGTTTAAAAACTTACTTTTAATACTGTGAAGAAAACACAACTCCAGACAAATGACAGTGAGAGTGCAGGACAGTGAAAATACCATTCAATGGTCACCTGAGCACTTGATATCTTGTGGTATATACAAGCAAAACTTATTCTACCATCTGAGTTAACATCTTTTTAAATGATTTTAAAGATTCTGTCAGTTTGTGATCCATGAAAAAATGTCACTATAACAGATTTTTGGCATGACTTTGCCCAATAGGATGCTTTTATCTTAAACTGTGGTGAGAATGTGAGTTCATATAATAAAACCTAGTATCTCCACTTTTGATGGGCTTTTTAGTGCTTACAATCTTTTAAGGTTCCATCCATCCTTTGTGTTGTGTGAAAAATTCATGATCATTCAATACAAAAGGATACATTTCATTGTTGCACTTACCTCCCCCCATATATATGGTTTTGTGTAACTCCGCACCTATTTTCTGTGAGAATGCATCCAATCCAATCCATATTAAATACTTCTTTGACTCAATCAATCAGAGATCTAGATGAGCAGCATCACGCCACAGAGTGCCCACAAACTGCATTCGCTGACTCTCCCCCCGACTCGTGTTGTTTCCCTTCAACTCGGTAAGCAGATTTTTCATCTCCAGCACTGAAAGCCATATGATCGATCTAGAAATTTCTGCATGAATCTACAGTACTGTTGCATACATAGCACAAATACTTGCAAGTAAGCTTTAGCGACATATTTTTAATTTGCAAGGGTATAGGCAGCCACGGCAATTACTGTATCTTTCAAAAAGGTAGATTTCACATTTGGGGCATTTTGGGCGGTTCAGAGTGCATTTTTCTGTGGGTGGGGGGCATATTTTGATTTGGAATCAATCAGCAGAATCTGGCAAACCAGGATGTGACCGTGCTGCTGTCATGGAATGGTCAGACCACGATGGCAAGGAGGAGGCGTCCATGTGGGTGATAATTGTAGAGGGATTTATTTTCCAAAACTATTTACAATATACAAGCAACAAAACAATCTTGAAGATAGGAGAGGAGATGAAAAGAGCTGGTTAGGTCGAGAGAAGATAAGGGAGCGGAGGGGAACAGACATTAAACTACCTTGATGTAGCTGTGGGGCCAAGTTCTTTATATAGTCTTAATAATTAGGGTTAACTCCCACAGCTGCGTCTATTTCCATGATTCCACAGCGGCCGTACTCAGAACTGTGACAGCTGCACTTTGCAGACGGTCCCTAACAGTCAGCCATCTCTGCGCCTGCGCAAAGAAGGGATAAACAGTAGGACTTTCGTTTTATTCGCAAAGAATCCTCTAATGTTACAGTACATTTTGAGGTTTTTCTTTTTAGCATAACGACGTGCTGTTTCATCAGGACAAGAACGGATCCCCTTTTCTGCTCCAATATGATTTTTATTTGCCTATTCGTGTTTGGATGACGCGATGTGGTTATTAAGGAATAATCCACTTCTCCGTGTCGTTCTGTTTGTGTTGCTTAGCAGTACAGTTACAGGTAATAGACTGTAATGAATGAAGTTTCTCTCTACTCCTTTAACGAGTTATAACACGTCATCTCCGCCTCGCGACTCCACCTTTCTTTTCCTTGTGCTGCTTTTGTTATCACACCAATCCTTGCTGATTTTGAGGGATCTGAATCAGCCGACTCTCCACCTCTGCTCCCTTTATGAGGATGGGGGCATTTCATTTTGTTCATTTTAGCAAAATATAATACAAATGTTACGTGTTACTTCCCCAACACATCTACTGCTTACACAAGTGTTGATCATACTACAAACAACACAAACCAATAATGCATGGGCGTCCTCGCCATTCAATCAGAGGGGGACGTATCCGCCTCACATTTCACAATTATTCGTTTGGACCCCCTACATATTTTACATAAATAACGAGCTCACCCAGCACTGTTGAATCTTTAATCTTTCGCGAAAGAGTCCACTCCACTAAACCGATAGAAGCGATTGTTTTATCAAATCAAAATGAATTTATTACCTCAGTTTTGGGAAAACTGTGCCCACCACAAGCGTCCGGTCAGTCAAGGTGACTGATATTTTGTGTGAGAACATGGTGCCATTTCTTACAGTGAAGAAAAGTGTCTTTCAGAACATGGTTAAGACTCGATCCACGTTACGAGGTACAAACCACAAACACTTCAGACAAACTTAAATGCACAAACAGTTTGACGTTGAAGTTACTGTATGAATTTAAACCTCTTTGAAATTACTTTTTTTATTTTTGTAGTTTTTAAAAATAAATTTTGCACAGTAAATGTTCTTAAAATTGCATTCTATACTTTTTTGAAGAGTTTTTATTCTGCTGCAGTCTATCCGGTATGTATGTTCAGAAACAGTCATTTTGTGTAAATATGTAAAAAAAAAAAAAGATCATATCGCTTTATATATCGTTACCGCACATGCTTCAAATCATACCGGACAGGATCAGACTGCAGTGGACTGTACGAACAGCAGAAAAGGTCATCGGCACCTCCCTGCCATCCATACAGGACCTGTACCACTCCAGGACCAGGAAACGAGTGGGCTGCAATTGCACTTTATGGACACTCACATCAACACTGTAATTCTGTCATTTACTGTAAATAAGATTTAGAATTTTAAATAGATTTAGAATGTTTATATTGTGTTTTTATGGGTGTGCTTGAAAGACACAATCGACAGGTACCAAATTCCTTGTATATGCACACACATATTCTTGGCCAAATAAAACCTCCAAGTCGAAGGTGACATTTTTTCCTCAGCAGAACACAAACGCAGATTATTAGCTTTTAGCCGTAGCAGTCTGGTAGTCATTTAATGGAAGTGGATG
>JBBKCR010020997.1:0-12087 GCA_037577295.1 Ladigesia roloffi | reverse complement strand
TATATATCGCACCTAAAAATAAAATGAACTGAACTTTGAACTAGTTCAAAATTTAAATTGTGAGCTATGAATTTGAACCGTTCACTTTGAGCATGTGTGAACTGAACTTTGAACTAGATCATGAAAAGTGTGAACTTGCACAACACTACCTAAATCTCATGTAATTAATTTCTTGTTTTTTGCATTTATTCTGATGTTAACTTGTGTATTTGCTGTCAGAAAGTCACTTATTCTAAAGATAAATGTTTTTGAATAGTTTGCACAGGAGCCTAAGCCTTTTGCACAGCACTGTAAATGAGCTCTGTTCTGATTGGCTGCCCTGTATTACACCTCATTCAGAAATTCGGATTGAAACAAAACTTCTTCACAAATCAGGCACGAATATGTGGGCCTAAATTTGCATAGGATGAATGGGGTATATCTAAATCGTTTTTTGTGACATAACTGATATCAAAACAAAACATATTCTGATTTAGTTTCCTTATATAAACTGTATGTAGTATTAAGTACATATTTAAAGAGTACATACCTCAAATATTTGGATTTCTATGATATGAGCCCTTTCATTGTTTGCAGGGCTGTACAGCATGGATAAGCTCTGAATATTGCGATCTTACCGCTTACTGTGATTGCATTATCTTTAATTGCATTAATGGGCCCATCTCCTTAGGAAATGTCCATGTCATCCTGACAGTATTTTCAACCAATCAGAAGGCAGTGATGCATTCAGCTCAGCTGCGGCCAGCTTTTAGCTCCACCATCGAACAGCACAGAAACAGCTTGTTGTGTTTGTATTGGGGAAAATCGATTCATTGTTCCAGTGAGACCCAGGATATCACTAACAAGTTCTTTTGGTTCGGTGTCATAAACTGCCAGAAACTGTGAAGAGAATTGAATCGGATAGACTGGAACACCAAAACCTGAGACAACTTCAGTTCCACCACAGTGTTTGTATATGCGTGTGTGTGTGTGTGTACAGGTACGCATTCACGGTGATTGCCAACATCACGGTTTATGCGGTGGCGTGGGTTCTCTTCCACTTCCAGTCTGGAGACGATCCCTCCATCACAGACAACCTGGGCCCCATCGACATCCCCATTTTCAGAGTGAGTGGGAACATTTGACAAAACTAAGGAATAACACTCCCTGGTGTGTGTGCGAGTGTGTCTGTGTGTGTGCGAGTGTGTCTGTCTGTGTGTGTGCGTGCAAGTATGAGTCTGTAACTGTGATACACGCAGTTATAAGTAACTCTTCATTTCCTTCTTTTCTGGACTGTTTCACTTCCTCCTTTCCAGTTTTCCATTCTGCTCATTAACTTGAAGGAACTGAATAATAATAGTCATCGGTGTATGCAGCTGCAAATACGGAGTAGAAAACCAGTTCTCAAATCATGGAAAAACTACTCTAAGGCCTTTACTTTACATTTTATTCACGTTTTTTTACTTGCAGAGCAAAAATGTTGAATTACTGTGCAACTTAGAATGCTTTTATTATATTTTTTCCATTATTTTTCCTATTTGGGAATCAAAGTGTTTCTTGACAATGAATTATTTATTGCTGTTATCTTTCTTCTTCTTCTCATTATTATTATCATTTATAATGTCAGTAAAGGTAACTCTAGTAGAAGAAAAAACGTTTAAACTAAGTTTAAACTAAATAAGCCGCATTTTGGACCATTTCTCTCTTTGCATCCTCTGATGCTGTAAAAATAAAAAGCCCGACATCTCCTCCCTCTCCTCTGCGTTCTGTCAGGACCTGAGTCTGATCGTGCTGGCCATCGGGGCTGTGTTTTCTCTCTTCTTCCACCTGGGCACGCAGGAGACGCAGGCTGGGCGCCAAGAAGACGAGGAGGACGGATCCAGTGAAGGAGAGCGGCAGCCTCTTCTCACCCGAAACACGAACGCTCCCTCCACCCCGCTGCAGTGGAAGCACTGGCTCAGCGAGCCGTCCTTCTACCAGGTACCGCTGTCAGAACCTCTGGCTCCGCTCTGAGGGGTCATGTGGGGTGAAGGAGTTACCCCTGTGACCCGGCGTGAGGTCATAACGAGTGGAATGGAAGGGGGGTGGTACCGGTAGTATAGTGGGGTTTTTGTGTGTGGAGATATTGTGTGAAGGTGTTTTATTCTGTTGTTACTTCTAGGTTGTAATTGTGGCTTGAGATGCTTTGTCCCTCTGGTCGCTGGACATATTATATTAGATTTGTATGAGTGAGACTCATGAAAGGCAGATTACCGCGTTTTCTTTGTATTGAGCCTTTAAATCAGTAGTGCTGTTTGCTCTTTAGCATCAGAATAGATTATATTAGGTATTATGTAATTAAATATGTTTGTCATTTATTATTTCCACTACATGGAAATACACACCGCCCCCCTCACTGGTGGGAATGTGTGAAGGTAGTAGCTCAGGAGGGTGAATGTTAAGAGATAAAAGGGCGTTTTATCGCCGCCCCGCTCATAATGACAGCTCTGAATGACGCTTGTTTTCTTGTAGTTGTGGAATTGAGCCATGAAAGCATGAAGTTCCCCATTTCAAAGGTCACACTCCAGGCACTGCTGACCCTCCAGGTTTAGATAGACTTTGAATTCTTATAACTTTAGATAAAATTGCTTGAAATTGAGCTTTAGTTTATTTCTGTTTTGTTTGATTTCCTACAATTTGTTACCCTCATTTTAAAACCCACAGGCCGTCCTGAAACGGATCAAATTAGACATGCCCTGTTTAGTCCACCTTTACTTTATTTAAAAAATCCAGGTAAACATAACCCACTCTACAGCATTCTTTGAAAATGGAACCTGGGTGTAAATGAACAGATAAACAGTTCTGAGCTTCATTTGAATGTCTGTAACAGACACACCAAGCCATTTCTGAAGGCGTCCTGTTTGTGTGTAAACTCTGATCAGAGTAAACACACTCAAGGTTACACATGCAGGACTAATGCTGGAGGTGTATTAAAGTTACAGTATCTGATTTTAAGGTCACAATCCAATACTCTTTTTCTTTACTTTTAAGCCAAAAACTCACAAAGAACACTCAATATTGAACTAAATATTGAAAATAATGTTGAATCTGCGTAGTCAGTGCCCCTGATCTTTCCTAACCGTAGCAGAAGTTCTGTCTGTTTTGAAGGTCAGGGCCGATTTCGTGTTCTGATTTCAAATTTTCATTTCCCTTTAATATTTTACAGCATAAATCTGGAGCTGAGGTGATTACCCCGTTCAAGCACCCCTGGTTCAGGTTTAGTAGGTGTGTTTGAGGGGGGGGGACCACCAGACATTACCTGGCAGAAACAGCACAGTAATTCCAGCCCTGAAGAAAACTCCAGGATTTTTAAAGGTGCTGCCAAATCTGTGGATCTTTCGTATTATCTAGGATTAAGGGCCAAACCGGACCAGACTAAAGCTCCGCTGTGGTCTAGAGTGGAAGCCTGAATACGGCCTGTTCCCACAGCTTCCATCCCACTGCTAAATCTGATCCCTGAACCTGGTCCCACAAACAGCTGGATTATCAGACAGAGTTTTTCAGTCGTACAGTGTTAGTCTAAATTGTTGTTCTGCATGTCTGTAACACACCGTGTTCATTTATCACTCATTAAAAAACAAATCTGAACCAGAGTCTGATGGTCGTATGTGAAGTTCCATCCAAAACCTGGTCCAGGTCCTAAAGCTGGGCTGGTGTCCAGCACAGTCCAGTCATTCCCTCCTCAAACCCACTCACTGGACCTGGCTATTAACTGGTGAGTTGGACCAGGTGCGCTCGAAAAAGGATATCACCAAACTGTGTTGGACTGGAATTTGGGGGACCCTGCCTTATTCAGAAGGATTTTACAGTGTTTCAGAAGTTTTCTTCAGGACAGGTTTCTTTGTTGTTGAAGCAGGCAGGTAGTGTGGCCCAGGACCTTTCTTGTTTTTCGGTTCTCTTTGGGTTTGGCGGATCTCTAGTTTGGACTCTAGACAATAATGCATACGCGTAATGTTTTAACTAAAAGTTTTGTTGTCTTTTTGTGCTCCTCTTGGTTCACTTTAGGTCGCTGCCCTTTACATGTGTACCAGACTCATCGTAAACCTGTCACAGACGTATATATCCATGTACCTCATTAACACACTCTTCCTGCCAAAGGTAAGACCTCCACAGTATATTTTCATCCTCTCCACCCACTAGTGTGATATTTCATAGCAGCAGTGAGCCCCTTTGAAATCACCCCTTACTTTTCATCGTAAATAATGTTTTTATTTTAGATTTGTGTAAAAGGTCACACCATCAGCGCACACTAAACTTAACCCACCCTCTAGCATTCTTTGAAAACCGGAACTCTGTGTAAATGAACAGAAACAATTCTGAGCTTCATTTGAAGGTCTGTAAGAGACACACCAAGTCATTTCTGAAGGCGTCCCATTTGTGTGTAAACTCCGATCAGAGTGAACACACTTAAGGCTACACATGCAGGACAAAATGGACAAAAGTATTGGGACGCTTGACCATTTCACCAACAGGGACTTTAAACTCTGTATTAAAGTTTATGGATTGAAATGCAATGTCATTAGATGGTTTATGTAGAGGGGTTATGAGATCAGACACCGATGGTAGACAAGAAGGTCTGGATTACAATCTCCAGGCCAGTTCATCCCCAAGGGTGCTGGATGATGTTGAGGTCAGGACTCTGTGCTGCCAGTCAAGTTCTTCCACACTGAACTGATCCAGCCACGACTTTATAGAACTCGCTTTGTGCACTGGTGGAGTTTTTTGTGTCATAAAGTTAATTTTGTAAGTCCATTGTTGTTGACAACCTGCCTTACTTCAATACATCAACACAGAGCAACAGCAGCATTCATACTGGAACAATATGAAGTGACTCTACACTGAGTTTACTACACTGAGCTGAGTTAGGTTTTAGCCATCGTTCTGTAAAGATGGTGCAATCTTGCAAAAATGTTTTAATTTATTAATTCTTTAAGTTCTGTCAGGTGGATTAGACTAGTTTGACCAGCATGTCCCATAGGTCAAATCTAGGCAATATGTATCTTAATAGATCTGCTGTAATATCTCATGATGGTGACCACAGCATCTTCAGAGGCCTTGTGGAGGCCATGCTTTGAGGCATCAGATGAAGTTGCTGTGGTCACCATCAGACATTACAGTAGATCCCTTAAATTCTGTCAGTTGGATTTGAACAGTTTGGCCAGCATGTCCCACAGATCGATTTAAGATGTAGGGAATCTGTAGGACCAGCCATGTTGTTCAAGCTAATCTTGCAGTGTGTTATCCTGCTGAAAGGGTATTCCCACTTAGGAACACCGTCATCAGTAAAGGATGTGGTTGGTCTGCAGCCACATTTACGTAGATGTTAGATGCCAAAATAACAAAGTGAATGCATAGCCTTCGGTTTCCCAGCAGATCATCACCCAGAGCATCACACTGCCTTCACTGCCTCACATTCTTCCCAGAGTGCACCCTGGTGCCGTCTCTGTCCTCTGCAAGAGACACATACCTGTTCACCAGTTGTCCTTCCATGGACCAGTTTTGGTTATCACAAACCAAACTCTGGCCCATCCAAAGTGCCTCAGATCCTCATTATGCTCATTTTTCTTGCTCCCAGCACGTCAAACTCTCAGCCCTTCACAGGTGTCTCTATAAGGAAATAAATATCAGCTTCACTTTTACCATGTGCACTTTGTTTATATGATGCAATTATTCTCACGCAGAACTACATCGCCACTATACCACTGGTGATGTACGTGAGCGGCTTTGTTTCCTCATTCATCATGAAACCCTTCAGCAAGCAGATAGGGAAGTGTGTAAGTGCTCAGCTTTTTTTTTTTCTCTCAAGTTAACCCAAACTGTGGAAACATGCTGGGAGTTTACGGCACCACAGTAGTGACTCTGCAACTTTACTGAAGTCAGAATCATGTGTCCAAACCTTTTGACCATTGTTGAGATTTGAACAGAGGTTAGAACCCAGAGCTCAGAGTCACGGGGACGGGTTCATTTCTTAAAAAATTTAAATGTTCGGTACTGGGCTCTTGATCAATGAGCTGTTGGCTGTAGAATTATGGTGGGCAGCACCACTGTCCTCCACACAACCGACTGTGATTCTGAATCCCTGTGTTGCCTCCTCAGAACACAATACACAAGTAACAACCCTCACACCAGCCTCCTAACACTTCATTCACCTTCATCTGTAACATGATGCTGTGAATAAATACATCTACCAAATGCATACATGTTCATACCTTTTCACTCTTTATGCACTGTTCCATTCTTGCCCATATTGTTTATTATGTTTGCCTATTTGGTACAGATGACCTACTTCATGGGTCTGGTGATGATCATGGTGTTCTCCTACTGGGTACTACTGGACACTCAAATGGGCAATGGAGTGTATGGAGCGGCGGTGCTGCTGGGGGCGGGGTCAGCCACCATCCTGGTGATGTCACTCTCCATGACTGCAGACCTGATAGCAGATCAGACGGTAAGTGCCCTTATAATCTAACCTTTAATGTAAAATGTTGGAAAACCACACCTTCAGCCTATGGCAGTTTAGTCACACCCATTTAGCCTATAGCAGATTAGCCCCACCCATTCATTTAACCTGAATTTGTGAAAATGATTCCGCATAACATTCTGTCATCATTACCTTACAGGATCCACACAATCTAAAGAGTGAAACATTATTTTTACCATTGTTAATTCATTGGGATTAGGCTAAATCAAATGAGAAATTATAGAATACTGCTCCCCCTAGTGGCCATTCTTCCGTTAGATGGCCACTTATATCAAATAAAAGATTTCCATTATAATTCTATATTGAAATTAATTAAATACTTTCACATTTGAAACTCCTTTCAATTCTCAAGTACAATTTAATTAAAACTTACATTTGTTCATTGAATTATTTATTTTTAATCCCACATAAGTTGACCCAGTGTGTGAATCTGAATGTGTGAATTTATGCTTACACTGAAACACTGATGAAAAAAAAGACATGATCAGAACATTGTGTTCCTGAAGTGTTTTCTCTATTCCATCTCAGCAAAGTGGTGCATTTGTTTATGGTGCTATGAGTTTCACTGACAAGGTAGCCAACGGTCTGGGGGTCATCATCATCCAAAGCCTGCATCCATGCCAGTAAGTTATTCTGATCCTGTATGAATTTGCAGTGTGTTTAGTTTTTACCTTCTGTTAGAAATGATTGTAGTGTGATTTATATCCAGTATGAACCTGCAGTGTGTGTAGGCCTCACTGTGTGTGTGTGTTTTTATGCAGTACCCAGGCCTGCTGCCCTGCGTGTGTGTGGTATTACCACTATGTGATGGTAATTGTGACGGGTGGGGTCGCTGCTGTAGCAGCACTGAGTCTTTGCACCATTCTCCTCTGGCCCATCAAGATCGTCCGCCGTAAGTGAACATATTAATTTCCCTGTTTATACCCCTGCCGTACCCCTATCAAATAAAACGACAACATTAAAAATGTAGTAATTGATACATGTATACTGTATATGAATTTGAGTTTCACAAACAATGTCTTATTAAACTGTGTTCTGTATTTTTGTACAAATTAGTGTAATTTGTAAAAAATTTGAAAATATCTGGTTATATTGATGTCATTACTTATAGAATAGCTGGTTACACTGTCATTAAAATGTATTTCTTCTAGCTCCTCCTGTAAAATAATAAAGTCTGCAGTATGAAATTTTGCTACATAGATGATGCATTTGCATACATACGTACTCACGCACATATACACGCATACATATAAATAAAAACACGTAATTATACATACAGAGACGCACACACATACATACTTAACATATATTAACAAATACATAAACAAATGCATGCATTCACACCTGCACACATACACACACAAATACAGTACACTTTTTACACATTAACATATACACAGACACATGCATGCACACATGAGTACATGCCCATACATACACCCAGCTCTACCTGTGCTGAAGACTTTTTCTGACTGGCCGGCTGTTCTGTATTGCAGTGTCTGTGGAAAGGCAGGTAAATGGGTCTGTTAGTTATCAAACAGAGGGTGAGAGTTTATCAGATTTCACTTCACTCAGTAATCAGTAATCACAGGTCACAGAGGTCACCCCCAGCTGCACACCGTCCCTGTCCCAATGAAAAAAAATGAAAATACACTCTTGAAAATAAATATTTTTTGTTTGATGCCACAGAAGAGCCTCTCAGTGATCAAAGTGGTCATTGAGACGTGTAAAGAATATTTCTAGTATTTTTTACAGAATCTGTATATGATATAAAATAACATAAAGGTTCTTCATTAAATAAAAGCCCTCAGACATGCAGGCCAAGAGGCATGTAGGAGCGTTTATTTTTGAGAGTGTATGTACATTCACATGGTAATAATTTGTAGTGTTAAATTGTGTTTATATTTTGTTTAATGTTGTTAAATAATGTTGTCTGATGTTATCTGTCACATCGTGTCTTGTCTGGTCTCCATGGAGGGAGAGTTTTGAGCCTGTATGCTCGAGTGTGTGTGTGTGTGTGTTAGTTCATGTGTATGCTTGTGTGTATATGTTTGTGTGTGTAAATGTGTGTTTGTGCGTGTGTTTATGTCCTGTATGTGTGTATATATGGAGCTGTGAATCGAGAGATTCGAGTCGATTCCTCCAACTCGACTTCTTAACTTCTCTCAGTATGAATGGAAAAGAAGCAGTATTTAAGCGCAAATTGGTTTATCATTTTGTGATAAAGATAAGGTGTCTCCAAACAAAATGGCGCCTCAGAACTTTTCCTCTCCTCCCCCGCAAATGAATTGCGATACGAACCAAATCGTGAGTCAAAAATCGCGAAACGTGGGTTTTGTGTGTCGTTAAAGCTCTAATATGTATGTATGTATGTATGTATATGCAATGTGTGTGTGAATGTGTTTGTTTATTAATGTTTATAAAAATTAAATGAAATCATCATGACATTCTACCCTTCACTGACATCATAACATGATTGAACACTTCACTGATCACTGATAAACACGTTTCTTGTCTCCCGATCAATTCTGAATCATAGTTTGTGATTATGGATTAGAATCGTGTGTGTGTGTATGTGTGTATGTGTGTGTGTGTGTGTGTAGGCCTGCATGTGATGCCTGGTCTGATGTCATCGGATGGAGAGGACTCGGACAGCAGCAGTGATACAGGCGTCATCAACTGAGTGTCTGACAACATCTGCTGCTCTGGGACATCTGAAGTCAGAAATTTGCACACGTTAAATACATTCCCTGCTCAGATAAACTGGACGTGCAGGGGTGAGAACCTGCAACATTATGGCTCTCCATGCTCTGCACACAGATGTGCTGTTTCATAGCATCTGTTGCGAGGTTGCATAAGCTTTGCAGATCAATGGCAAAAATCCCTATCAGCCTAATGAGACATCTGGGTTTTGTGAAACACCAACATTTAGACAACTCTGCGTCTTTATTTTGTATGTGTGAAAGGTCAGGTGGTGGTTTGTAACTTGGCATGGGATCAGATTGGTCAGATGACATCACCTTATGATGGGTATATATATATATATGTAATATGTATATGTGTGTGTGTGTGTGTGTGTGTGTGTATACCCATCATAACATGATGTAATAGACCACATGAGTAAAAATGGACAAATTTCTCCATAGATTAAACAGATGTGTTGCTAAAGCTTGTCCGACCTAGCAACAGTTGCTATGAAAAAATGCACTCATTGGCGGAGCGTAGACTGATCAGTTGTACCTCAGAAAGTGTGTTCATTCTGCTTGTAAATGAAGAGCCTGTCCAGGAAGGGCATTCCACAAAGCAGGATTTCTCAGTTAGCCAGATAACTTTAAACCGAACCTGAAATTAAAACTGACCTTTTCTACCAGGCCCCAGTCCTGGTCATGTGACGCACAAACCTGAGCATTTAAATGAATACATTCTCAGTTTAATGTTTGATTTAAGTGTAATGTCCTTCTCTAATGGGCTGTTTCATTCACAAATGTGAGTATAGAGGGACAATAGGGTTCATGAGTTTATGTCCTGGGGAAAATGTCAAAAAGCAGGATTTCTGTTAGCCAGATACCTTTTGCCTGAATTGAGGATTGTCCAACACGATTGTCCTGTAGCTCTTTCAGCCTTGCACAGGCCAGACTTCAGGCTTTAGTTATTGAGATGAGCAGAACTGCAACTTTATCAAATATCCCATGATTAAATGAAGAAATCTGGATTTGTTAATCCAGGGTTCATCTCTGCTGAGTTCAGGCTCAGTCATGACAGATGTGGCCCACTGTACAGTGCACAGATATCTTATAATTTTTTACAATTCTCTTTTTATTGTTGACGAAAGCTAGAAGTGTGAATTTGTGTTACACTGTCAATTTTGAAGAAGTGCTTTCAATCTGTATCTTACTGACATTACTGGACTATACAGATACACTATTGTTGCCTACAGTACTCTAACTGTACGTGTGTGCATGTGTGTGTGTGTGTGTGTGTGTGTGTGTGTGTGTGTGTGAGAGAGAGAGAGAGAAAGGGACATTTACATGGCATTACAGCTACATCCACAGAGGGTTCAATAAACTTCAGTTATTTAGGGATCAGCCACGGATTAATGGGCCAGTTGATATGCACTGTTTTATTTATTTAATTTCTAAACTGTTTTAAATTATGGAATTGAAATATTTGGGAAATCTGTTAAAAGGGAAAATATTTGTTTACTTACATTCAGACTGCAAACACTTGAACGGGTTTTTTTCTTTTTCACATTCTTTAGATTAGCTTTTCTGAGATGAAGGGACACTGACTTTTTGTACAAGGGAGATTATAAATGATCTAGGGTTGGATCAGGCAACCTGGATTCGTGTGTGTGTGTGTGTGTGTGTGTGTGTGTGTGTGAGAGAGAGAGAGAGAAAGACTTTGAGATTATTTGATGTACCCAAACCCTTGTGAAGGATCTGAAGGGTTTGTTTATAAGGGAAATCGGCACAGAAATGTTCAACTTATGTTAAAATTGTATGTTTTATTGATTGTCTTATTTTCTTTTAATTAAACAGTGAATGATAATACTGTTTATCTCATTTCTTCACTGAGCGGATCCATTTAGGTGATTTGAGGTCAGATTTAAACCTAAGAAGCAGTTAAACTGTTTGCATTAGATCATTAGATCAGTAATGGCATAAAAGATATTCCATGATCAAACAGTTTGATCAATCAATAGATTACCATAACTCCATAACTCTATTAGTTTCAAAATCTGCATACTTTAAAAAGGGGGTTCTCCAAGGGTTCCTCATCAAATTGGCATAGGATCCTAGCAAGTAGTGTTTTCATCAACGAAAATTATGACAAAATATATTTGTCAACGAACATTTTTCACGTGACAAAAATGAGACGCGACGCGACGTTAATGTTGGTCATGTGAGGATAACTAAACAAATGGTGTCGTTTTGTTGACGAATAAGAACGAGAATAAATGTGGTTTACAATATCAAATCTATGCTAAAATGTCTTCATTTTCGTTGACTAAAACGAGGTGAGACGTTATTTCCTGTACGATAGGGAGGGGAGAATAGGGTAAAGGACGCTCTACTTTAGTGCTCAACGACGTTACGTCCCAATACTTTTGTCCATTGAGAGGCACTGTGAATTAGACTTTAGATTCTCTGCCCGAGCCCAAAACCGACCCGATATTTCCTGCCACTCTCCTCTAGCCGGGCCGTGATCCAGTATTTGAGTGTCTTGGAGCTCTGAGTGTCAGTTTAGGAACGCACCCACAGTTCAGAACCTGTGTTATAACCAGGTGTTCACAAAAGTGGTCCGCAGGTGCGCATGCGCTGTCAAAATAAACAATGCGTACCTGAAAAAACGCTGCAGCACGCATTTGTGCACCTAAGATTTTGTGGAAGACGGAAGACATTTGAGCATTTGAAAGATGTCCAAGAAGCTCCTCCACCTCCAAAACAAACTTCAGACTGAGTCGGAACCGCAAAAGAAAAGGGTATTCGTGGAGAAGTGGCTGCAGGAGGCCGGCTTCAAACAAACGATGAACGCACAGAGATGTGGTGCAGATTATGCCGTGAAAATCCCCCTTAGCAGACAGAAAC
>JBBKCR010020967.1:0-12089 GCA_037577295.1 Ladigesia roloffi | reverse complement strand
ACACACAAACACACACACACACACACACACACACACACACACACACACACACACACACACACACACACACACACACGTGTTCACACACACCAATATATTTTTCGTAAATAGGTGTTGTGTGGGGGGGGGCAAGACACATACATATATTTGACACCATATAAAAGAGTATATAAAACATGGCTGTATAAAACACATATGAGGTTCACCACCTACATGAAGAAATAATGGAAATAAAGATCATTATCCACCAGTCATACTTGGTGGCTTTGCTTGCCTTAGGTTAGTAGACAGATAGATAACAGGTTTAAACAGAGATGGGCAAACCTATAATCTGGGGCTGATTACATTTTCTACTCAATTTCATGTCAAATGTCCTCTACTTTTTAAATGTAGGTATACAATTGCCTAAAGATCTCAAATGGTGTGTCACTAAGAGACTTACTTTGACAACAGGATGCTGGAATGTTCCCCATAGCACTTTTTACACTCTTAAATGAGATGTGTGAGAATACATGACACATAATATACAGTCATGCAACTAAGGCATGTTTATTAACAAAGTTAAGTTAGGAAGCTAATTAATTTAATTGTGTTAGGTTATTCATTTATGGAAATTATGTTTAAGACACAGAAATTTTAGCTTTCCTAAAAGCCGTAGTCCTTCTTGGAGCAACAACTGTTTGGGGGGCTGCATGGGGGGCACAAATGGGAAGTCTGGGGAATCAAAATGGATTTATAATAATATTGTTAAGTAAATTTGCTTTATTTTTTTAAGCAAATTTAATCAAGCTGCACCAGTTTAAAACATATCAGGTGGCAAACATTGACATTTAACATGCATGCCAGTCAATCACAATTCATAACAAACGAGTTTGTCGGTAATATAGAACAGAGCCGTGTATCGATAGGTGCCAGGTAAGGGGCGGGGGGCTCAGGGACGATATAAAAAGCAGCACATGTCTGAAAATCATGATTCCCTATTATGCTTCTCCACCTCTCTCAATTCACCAGTACCATTCCCATTGAGGTTTGTATGAAAGAGACTTTTGAATTTTTTTCTTAGTGTTACAGAAAACTGTATATATGTTAACCTTAGGTGGCCCATGCCTGTTCAAATCAGTAGAAAGAAAAATGTCTTCTCAAGCACTTCTCTCCGGCCCCTTCTCTCAGGGCAATGACGGCAGACCATGCAGTGAGTCAAGGCACCCAGCTGAACAGACCTGAAACTGTTTTTTTTTTTTAGTATTCAGAGCAGTTAGGCTCAAAATAGTCACTTCAAGCTATGATATGATATAACTAGATATGGACCTGCAAAAAGAGAGGGTTTGTCCACCCTTCAAATCATAGTTTTCCCAGGAATACTTTTAGATTCAATCTCAAGCTTCATGAATCATCTCGGGATTGGTGGAGGAAGTGATGTTTAGTGGTAGTTTTCATTGGCTAAGAGGATTGTGAATCATCATTTTTGTTGGGTTGTGGTTGCAATTAAAATATAAATGTACAGAAAATACAAAATGTGAAAAAATCTGTCCTCCAATGTCTGACTATTGCTAAGCAAGGGACCACACTTAGGAATACTGAAGAATCTGATCCGGCTTCAGCCTGACTTTTATACAGCGGATCTATCAGATGAGAGATCTGATCTTAGATCGTTGCGCTTACTCTGAGATGCTTCATAAATAATATCTCGATATGACCCATCTGGGCCGGGGGTTCAGTCCTCATCGTTGTTCAATCTTTCAGTCCTGAGTGGACCTTGGCCTGCTGCACTGCTTCCCGAGGGGTTATTTGAGGTGGGCACTTTTCCTCTGCTGTCTGTGGAATACCATTAACCTTGGATAAAGTTCAGAGTGAAATAAAGGTCTACTGGGGTCCTGAATATCTGAACATAGCTGCCATATTCATGTACAGACTATGACAACCGCATGTGATGAAAAAAAGAAAAGAGAAGGTCCATTGGTAAGTAATGAGGGGTAAGGAAAGAGGGCAAAAAGGCAAATAGATTCAGTGGGTTTGTAAGGGGGGGGGGCTGGCGATGATCACAGAGGGGATTACAGATGGAGGGAGAGAAGGCGATAGTTACAGAGTGCTGGACTCCGTATGAATGTGTGTGCGGGAGATGGCAGGGTTACATTAGTATGCGCTCAGGGGTTCCGAGCACAATCAAAGTGTCGCCATTTTTCTCCCTCGCTCTCCTCCTTTACATGACCTTCAAGTGCCCCCGCCATTCGCCCTCCCCTGCTCTCTCCCCCCTTCCTTTCCCACTTTCACTACTCTAATTACACTCAGCTCCTTATCGTATCATCCCTTTGGCTTTGATTAAAAAGGAAAGGGTTCCTCCTCTCCCCATTATGATTTAATCTTTATCCGTGTCATTCACAGGTGAGAAAACACACACTGATATGGTTTCTCATTGTTTATATTTAATAAAGCCCATCCCTCTCTCCCCTTCTTCGACAGACACTTCGTTATGTTGGTTTTTTTTTAAAATAGTATTCTCATAAGCCAGTGAATACTTGCCTGGATCACACATATCAGTTTTCCGCCATATTGAGAAGCTCATTTGTGATTAGACGCTTTGTGTCAGGCAGGTGGATACGGTGCCTTAATTAGGACGAAATGTGGATTACCGAATAAATGAATAAATGAGTCTTGGGTAGCGTGAGAGTATAAAAACACGAGGATATTTGTCCAGAACAATGATACGCTGCACGCATTGTGTTTGGTATTTGTGTTGCTATGAATTTTTTTCAAATTGGATTGTAAAACTGACCAGACACTACCTTTTTCAAGCTCTTGTAATTGTGTTGTGTCATATGTATATCTTCGCTAGGCAATACCAATATATAAATTGTGACTTATGAGTATGGTTTTATTACTTTTATCATTAGTAAATGTACTGTGGAAGCTGGGATGAAGGAAAGCACGTTATGTACTTACAATGTATTATAGTTATTAGGGGTGGAGACCAATATAAATAAGGTATTCGGATTGGCACAAATAACGTTTTTTTTTACAATTACGGAACAAAGCCCCGCACTAGCCCTCCAATCAGAAAGTCGTGGGTCGTTCCCCAAAACCGCTAGGCACCTTTGAGGTGCCCTGAGTGAGGTAACTGTCCCCACACCCTGCTCCCCCAACACTGCTCCCTGGTAACCATCTCCACACACTGCTCCCCACACACTGCTCCCTGGTAACCGTCCCCACACACTGCTCCCCACACACTGCTCCCCATTAACCGTCCCCACACACTGCTCCCTTAGCGGCGTGTTCATGGGTGCACGCTGCTTAGGAAGAACTGTTTCCTTTGATTTTTTTTTTAAATGTGTAGGTTATATTCTTGGTTGCTTTAAAGAAGGTATAAACTTGGGATTGTGTTACTGTGATGTTATTTAATCATTTAATTGCATCAAATGGCTTTTTACTCTATTTTCTATTATCTGCATTTGTTTTAATTACAGAATATCAATGTATGTGATTAAATATTGCTCAAAACCTTACTAGGGTAGGGTACCCATGTCACTGTCAGTTTCTCATTAGTGTTAAAATAATGTTCTGGTTGTCCTTGCATTTGTCAGGAAATGCATGGACATTTACTACATTCTATACTTAAAAATGCAACACATCGATGTCTTTCAGTTTCAATGGGCTAAGTAACGTAATATTTTGAGTAAAATTGAATCATTTCTTCAGTGTGTAGATTGACACAAAATTTCAAATTCTTGTCGAAATCAATAGGGTTATTTGGTACATATGCTGCCCTGGTCGAAGTGTTGCTAATTCAAAGACCTTCTTCTCCTCTGACAAGCATCAGTCGGCCATGATCGCATGTCATACTCAAGGACACAGCCTGATATCTGTGGAAGGGCAGGGGAGAACTGTGTGTGTGTGTGTGTGTGTGTGTGTGTGTGTGTGTGTGTGTGTGTGTGTGTGTATGCGGGATAGAAAGAGAGAGAGAGCAAGAGAGAACGAGAGAGAGAGAGATAAAAACCTCAGGTTGGCCATTAAATAGCTTTCCTGCTACCCTTGCTCTCCCCGGAGACGTATCTTATCCAGTTGGCGAATCGAAAGCCGATTTCTGCTTCAAATCCATTTACCTTATTGCAGTTGTTTTTTATGGCTTCTCAGACAGCATAGCTGGGCTCTTTTGAGAGCTGAAGAACTGCATGTTGAATGGATGAATAGCTCTGAACATGCGCCCTTCCATTTCCAGTGGGGAGGAAATGTGAAATAAATTGGCATGTTGCTCTTTCTACTCTTTCTGTTAAAACATGCTATTAATTTAAATCATACACACGGTCAGCCCTTTGTTACACCTACCTCTACTCTTAGTTGGCATTATTCATTTATTACACTATTGGTCAAACGTTTTAGTACACCCCAGTGTTTCGAGCCTTTTTTAATCGAAATTCAAACAGTTCAAGTCAAATGAATTGAATATTACAAAAGACAGTGCTGAACTACCAGAGGTTTAAAAATAAGGTAAGGAAATAATTCTGTAGCTCCATGCAGGACCTCTGGTCTGTGCCCGTTTAGTCAGATTCATCCTACAGCAAGATAGTGTCCCAAAACATAAGTCCAAGCTCTGCCTGAACTACCTCAGAAAACAGAACAAATAGGTGAGCTGGAAAACATGGAGTGGCCAGATGTCTCCAGACTTAAACCAAACCCAGATGCTTTAGGATGAACTGGACAGAACAGTAAAAGCAAAGCAGCCTATTAGGGCCGCAGATTATGGGAACTTCTGCAACATAGCAGGAAGAACTTTCTGCAGAATGAACAAAAAGGCATTAAACTGCTTGAATTTCAATAAAAAACAACAGAAAAATTGGGGTGATCTAAACATTTGCCTGGTAGTTCTATTGATACACTTTGTAGCTTGCAGTTACAGACTGTTTCTTTGCTTTATCTATTATGCATCAATGGTCAAGACTCCTCAGAGGACCACCTAGGTACTATTTGAGTGGTGAGGGATTTTTAACACTGGGATGGTAGCATCATGTGTGTGTGTGTATTTGCATGTATGTATGTGTGTGTTTAAATCTCTTCAGAATCAGAATTTGAAAACCTGAGGGAATTGATGACTGCCCAAACACAAGAACAATATAGCATAAAATAAGTCATTATAAAATACAAGTAAAAATCTGTAGAAAGAAAACAACTACAACATCAATGTATGATGCTACATACAGAAATGCTAAATATAATAATGCAGTTGCTCCAGTGAAACCTATTGACACAAATGGTAGGTTGGAATAAGACTGGGCTGAGAATAGCACACCAACCAAAAATGTGCAGACAGCAGTGTCCTGAAACAGAAAAACGGAAAACTGATGAAGGACTAGAGGATGACAGTGCATCATTAGATGAACTGTCAATAATATCATGTCTGCAAGGTGGCCCAACAGGATGGATGTGTCCAATAGGAATGCAGGCAGAACCCCCCCCCCCCCCTACCCCCCCCCTCTCTCTCTCTTTCTCCCTCTCTCTCTCTCTCTCTCTCTTTCTCTCTCTCTCACATGATTACCATGTCAATGTCACTGCAGTGGTGAAAACAATCCACCACCCACACAGTACCTATTCAGCGGTGGTCCTGTGGGGACCAATAAGGCTGTGACCAATGACGCAGAGAAACATGGTCTGTAGCTATAAACTACAAAGTGGACGAATATGCAGAGCAGAGAGACAGATCAGGTTCATACTGCCCTCACCACTGGACCCCAGAATATCTCCCTGCCTGAGGCTAGTTGGGGTTAGCGTAGTCAGAATACATGGACTTCAAGAACCCAGTCATCCACCACCAGGGCAGAGTCTAGTGGCCCAAGTCTCTCGAGTACTTGGGTAGAGTGTGCAGGTTTGTGTGTGTGTATGTGTGTGTATGTGTCTGAGTGCTTGCGAGATAGAGACACAGACAGAAATAAACTGAGCTGCAGTTCTAAGGTGGAGACACTGACTATTCACAGACAACTGATATGTAGAGTTGATAAAATGGACAAGGAATGTAAATACATGGATTCCTCTGTGTATTTTATTTTGTTAATGCAGTTTAAATCCTGAATGAGTTTTTAATTTTGCATTGTCTAGATTGAACGGGCAAACATTGCACTGTCTAGATGTGCAAAGTGGGTGGAGAATGCAGTAAATAAAGCAAAATATGGCTCCACAAACACTGACATGGGGGTTTCTTTCCCCCTTTGTAAATCCATTTTATAGGTTGCTAAATCTCAGAATGTGGGAAGCCCTGATTTTTAATCAAAACTATTGACTATATTAACAGAATAATTTGAGTGTTTGTTTTGTGCTGTTAAAAAAAGTTAATTGTCAAGAGACTGATTAGGACAGCTGTTCTTACAATAAATGTATTTATCATACACTTAATCAGACCTTGATTACCAAACAACCATATAAATATACAGAGATAGCTGTTTTCTTCATACACTATATGGACAAAAGTATTGGGATCTGTTTTTGGAGTTTACGGTAGATTTTTCATTTTTGAAATGTGTTTTTAAACATCATTTCTATTTGATAAGTGGTTTTTAAGGTAACTGTCTTAAGTCACAATATTGTCATAGAGAAAACATCCTTTATTGCCTTGAGATGAGAATTTCCTTCCGAAGGCATGTGTCTTACAGTAGAAGAATTCACACACCAAGTTTAGCCTATAGAAGTTCTACAGAAAAGAGAAAGCTGCTAAGATGAATACAGGAGTGAGATAAGAGCATTTTCTTTCATCCTGCACACATCCTACAGCCTTTGTGATTAGACTCGTCAGCTGGTTTCTGTACATAATATGCTGGCATGCAAAGGGCCTAGCACATCTGACTTTTAGTGTAGACTTGAGTGTTCATTTTTCTATTCAAAATGCAAAAACTCCATCTTTTAAGGGTTTGCACTCCATTGGACAGATTATTTATAAGTAGAAGATATTTAAGACCACTGTTTCCCTGTAGCTGGAAGGTAAGTAATCCTATGGAAGCGGCTTGTCTGTTTAAACGACGATCATTTGTATTGAAAAATGTCCACCAACCTGTTCCTTTAATGATATGAAGTCAAATTTAAGGCACTCTGGTTAGGAGCATCTGGTAAGTGAGAATATTTATATTTGATATACAACAGTTAGTTTGGAAAGTGCATCTAGTTTGCTGAGAAAGTTTCTGCTCATGTTTCTGTGATAAAAGCACGTTTTTTTTTTTTTACAAGAAATGCATCATTACAACTGAGCTGCTAAGTAACTGCTTGCTTAACACAGCAGCTAACCTTCATTAACCATTAATAATTTATATTAATGGAAGCAAATACCTCGGATACATTTTTAAAGCTTATTTAAGGTTTTACACTGTAGCTGACTTGGGCAGATTCACTAATGCAAAATTACTGGTACAACATTTGGCAGAACTCTTATGTTCTGCTGCTTAGTTATATAATAATATAAACCATATTCGAAATTAAATTACTATAAGAAAATAATTTTTCAAAAATGTTTATGTTGTTCATGATTCGACCGTGTCATTGTTAAAGTCAAAACCAAATGCACAAGCTACCTTTATACTGGCACTGAGAAAACGAAATGTTACAAAGTGAGTACCAAATTTCTCAGACGAAGCCAGGGGAGCAATCTCTATGAGAAACCGTTTTCTTTCAAGCAAGATTATGTGGCTCACTTTCCACAAAGTGATGAGGTTAAAGAAGCTACCTCAGTCTCAAAAGGCTGAAGGAGCTGCAACATTTCATATTTCCTTGCAGCCTTGAGGGCTGGAATTGGGACTAATTGGCTGTTGAGTTGAAAGTAGGCTCGGTTATTCACTAAGAGCCTTCACTCGCCCTATGTTACAGAATTGCTCTTGCCTACATTTTTGTTTTTGTTTGAGCTTACGTCGTATGTGGCAGCTGATTTTGTGAAGAATAGGCCCACACATATTGCTGTGGTGGTAATGGTATCACACTTCAATGTGATGAAATCACACAGGTCTGGGCATTAGTTTTGTTATTTTAGGCTGCAGTTACAAGAGCATGTACTTTCTCTGTTTGATGGGTGAAAATTTTCCGACAAGCTCAGGTTTCATTTTTCCTTGCGTGGAGGACAGCTTATGTAAAAAATGGCTCAAGTTACCCCGCTCTCCCCTGCAAGTAATATTGATAAAAGTAGAATTGGAGCCCGGTCTCATGAGTTTTTCGTGAAGCCATCATGATATACAATCTATTGAAAAATATGCTGTGATCATGTTTGGTGCTTCATGCCAGGACAATACTTCACTACCCTGTAGTTTTTCACACTGAGAAACAGCACCAGTATCAGCGCTAACTACTAACTGAAGTACAGTAGCAGAGAAATAATGAGTTGATTTCTTATCGTTTTTGTTTGCAAAGCAGTTTGGAATACCACGAGAAGGGGAAAGTCCTTAAACCTAACCCTAAATTTGAACCTAATCCTTACACTAAACCTAACCCTAACCCTAATCCTAACCCTAATCTTAAATCTAACCATAACCCAACCTTAACCCTAAACCTAA
Source organism: Ladigesia roloffi (assembly GCA_037577295.1). Classification (NCBI taxonomy): domain Eukaryota; kingdom Metazoa; phylum Chordata; class Actinopteri; order Characiformes; family Alestidae; genus Ladigesia; species Ladigesia roloffi. Next base: position 3,576 of record JBBKCR010020967.1, on the reverse strand, counting down.
ATCTGAAACTAACACGAACTCTAAATCCTAAACCAAACCCTAACCCCAACCCCAACCCCAACCTTAACCCTAACCCTAACCCTAACAACAACACTACCCTAACTCTAACCCCTAAACCTAACCCTAACCATAAAACTAAAACTTGAACCTAAACCTAACCTTAACAGTCAACAAATAGCACTGACATTGTTACACAGTGCATATTACATATTACAAGTGTTATCCTAGCATGAGAAAAGGCCTAACGTGTAATTGCAGCATGGTTTTGAATAGATTTTATGTCGTGATGACTGCACAAAAAAATCGGGAGATCGGGTTATGTATTGACATATGTAGTGATATTCATGTGGTATGACTATTGTACATAAGGGATTGCAGATAAAGAAATGATTCATCACCCATTTGAAAAACAAATGACAGAAGTCAGATTAACCATTAGCAGACACTTTTTCATGCATATTTTGTGGGAAAATGTTTTGAATTTTACGTCATTGCACTGCAGCCTGCATCCTAATTTAGCTTCCCATGCTCCTGGAACCTTATTTCCTGTTTTCACACTGAAAAGCTTGTTTTTACCTAGAGCGGCATCAGATGGTTTTAGCTTTTGCTATTATACTGAACTTCTCCCAAGTGGCACAAGCTGTAATACCGATATATGGACACGGGTTCAGGGGATTGAAGGATTTTTGAGGATTCTTGAGAAGCAGGCCGAAGCACAATAGAGCATTTGTTGTTTGATTTAAGCATCACCTTCAGAGCCATATCTGAGAATAAGATTTATCAGGCCATGATGAATCGATCTGGACCATTCTAGGATCTCTTTCAAAGACGTCACCTGAAACACTGGTAAAGCTTTCCATCTTCATTTGTCACATTTTTCACAAACCTGTGTGGCAGTGTTGTAGGTGAGGACATTAAAGAGCATTTGTACTTATTAATAAAGATGCACTTGTTGCCATTAACATCATGTCCAGGAAATGAATGTGTTCTACAATCTGCTTAGTTGTGCTGCACATTCCCCTTCAAACCATTTTAATAAAAAGTGGCATGACAATTTGTGCGTATCCCTCACGCCTCCATTCTTCATACAAAACAGGACAAAAGACAACAATGAAACACACACAAAACAATTGTTTCTTTGGACCTATTCCAAGGTGGACTGATGACACAGAATCATTCTCTTGCAGGATTTGCTGTCAAATTCATGGCTCTGACAATTGTTAATTTGCCCAGACATTGAAGTGGTCAATAATCCTAACACCACCACACTGCCACCACCATTCGGGCTGTATTATTCGGTTCTAATTGTGGAATGCTGTGTTAGCTTTACATTAGTTCACTGTGTAATTGTCATGAATGTATAGCAGTGAGGAGATAATGCCCAGCTGCAGCATGGCGGATGAGCCCAGCCACGGAGATGCACGACGGAGCAGGTGAACCTTTGCTCTGAGAATGCTCGCTAGGGAGTAGAGATTCCCACCAAGGATTCTTCGTTCTCACACGCGCACAGGGAGGGTATATAAGCGTTGAGCTGGGAAAGGCTTTACACATGGATTCGCGAGGAGAAAGGAACGGTGGCTGATATGTCTCTGACGACATGAACCCTAATGTCTGGATGCCGGGAATCACCTGTTTCCTGTTTATATACCCTGTGCGTGAGTTCATTCCGATGACCCGTGACGTCACGCGACCTGGTCATTAGGCCACTGTGAAAGGGCATCCTACTAAAAATGCCACAACAAGCTCATGAGTCCACAGAACAGTATTTGAAAAGGCTTGGGGCTTTAAAAAAAGATGTTTTACTGACAAATGGGGGACTGTTATAAGATGTCTGTATGTTTTGCCTTGCAGCTCCCACGTGGATTTCTTCTTCAGTTTCGAGTGAATCATAAACAAGGCCCATAGTTTGAGCGAAACCCCCCACCCTCCACCCAGCTAAAGGTCCCAATATTGTTCGGTTTTTTTTATTTTTATAAATTATTATTTTAAATAATGACACATAATAATTGCAATCTCTAATAAATTATAAACCAAACTGAAGTCCTAATAACCACTTCTGTATTTCTCCTTAATGACACGTGACATAAAACAACCCACTGCGCAGCAACTGGCATCTTCTTTTTAAGTGGCATTTATATGGGCGAAAAGAGCAGGAGAGACGGAAGAGAAAGCAGTGGTAGCGTCATTATCGCAGAGTATCCAACATATGTTCAAAAAGGCTGCCAAGCTGAGTAAGGATGTTTTACCTCTTTTTCACATCTCAATGTACATTGGAAAGGCATTTGTCTTCAATAAAAATAAAACTGAAGGAAATTATCTAAAAGTTTTATTCAAGTTACTGAGGTAAAGTTGTACTGTTACTGAATTTACTAAGGTACGGTTGAGCTGTGACTAAAGTTACATTTACGGCATTTAGCAAAAGCCTTTGTCCAAAGTGACTTGAAAAAAAAAAAACAATACTGATAGCCTAGCCTTTTACAGCTATTAGCCTTGCCAGAGGGCAGAAAAGTGCAGGGCTCTGATAAGCTACTTTTAACAAGATCACCATCACAGTGGATGGAGAATCAAAAGGCAATGCCCAGTGACATTTTAATTTTAGTTTTCTACACAGAACTATAGAACAGAGGGCACGTATCGCTATAGATTTATAAAGGTTGTACATGTAAAGTGTCGGGATGAAGCAATGCTATTTTTGTGTGGATCACATTAGGCACCCAAATAAACATCATGTACCAAATGGAATGGTACAAAGACGTTTAGCATGAGACTGCACTGGCCTCATTGAATTGACTACCATAATCGTCAAAAGATTTAAAGTCTCTTTTGTATTAATCTGCCAGGTGCTGCCCATATAAAATGACTGGACCTAGCTGCCCCTTCCCACAAGAAGAAAAGTCCTGGTTATGGCCCTGGTTCAAAGAAAATGAAGAGGACCATTATTGAAATATCAGTCTTGAAAGACTTTCAAAGTAATTTGTAATGTGGCCCAAGAGAACAAAAGCCATTATCTCCAAAATATGAAAACTTGGTACAGTGGTGAATTTTCCCAGAAGTAGTGAGCATATTCTATTTCCTCCAAGACCACAGCAATGACTCATCCTGGAAGTATCTGGAAATGTATATTGCCCTAACAAGAAGCTCTCAGAGTCTGGGCATTTTGTTTCAGTTCAGTTTTTCAGACTTTTTTTAGGCAGGGGCAGAATTCCATTGGTTGTATTTTATAACCTTGACATCATTATTATTATTATAGATGGTAAAAAACATTATGGCTATACTTTTCTAAGTGCTAGAAATGAAACTGAAAAGGTATTTCGCATGGTCATAATAACAGCACAAAGCTGTAAAATCCTAAGCAGTTGATTACTGTTCTTATAGGGTACATTCAAAATCTTTGGCCTTCAGGCAGTATTGGCAATTTTTAGCATTTTTATAAATTTGCCACATCAGTAATAAAACAAAGTTCAGATTTTCCTGTCAAGAAGCTAAATCTCCATCAAATTAATCATTGGTCTCATATGAAAAGCGCTAGCATTGCTCCAAGCTTTCACTGCCAATGAGTGATGCAGCTTCCACGAC
>JBBKCR010020950.1:0-12090 GCA_037577295.1 Ladigesia roloffi | reverse complement strand
AAAACTACCGTACAGATACAAAACTACCGTACAGATACATAACTACCGTACAGATACAAAACTACCGTACAGATACATAACTACCGTACAGATACATAACTACCGTACAGATACAAAACTACCGTACAGATACAAAACTACCGTACAGATACAAAACTACCGTACAGATACATAACTACCGTACAGATACAAAACTACCTTTACGCTAGTGCTAGTGACAGAGGAAGGGCTGAACTGCAGAGCAGGTGCTCCACAAACTCCACTCTGAAACTTACCATTTATCAGACCAGCCGTCTCTCGTCTGTGGCTAATGATGATTTAGACCAATAGAAATAGTTTAATAGTCGTCCAAAATATGAAGTTAATTAGCAACATAAAACTGAAGTACAAAACCAATTTTCACTGCCATTTACGCCATTTCCATAAAGAGCAAAATAAACTCGCCGTCTGAAAAAACAACGACATCTAAAAAGCAGAAGTGATACGATAGACAAGACATTTTAAATAAAACATTTATTTTTTAAAGACAAAGAATTTTTGTAGACAAAGAACATCAAGGAAAAAATCAAATTATTTGTGTTACTCGAATAATCTTTTCAGCGTTAGGCTGAACTAAACCTGCCGCACTCCATGCAGAGAAAGTGTAGGCCAAGCTCCACACTGAAACCTACCACACCAGTCATCTCCCGTCTGGGCTTTAGATGTGGTAGACATGAGGAAATAGTTTAACAATCATCCAAAACATTGCTAACTCGATACTAAGTTACAATTAGCAACAAAAACAGTACAAACATGCTCAGACGCTGAGCAGCACTGGCTGCTACACTGCACTAGCTTGTCCACCTCACTAGGCCTGGGCTGGTATAAGATTCTGATGGTACAGTAACCTTGGATAAAAATATCACAGTATCACGGTATTGTAATTACTGCTCTACAATGTTGTATTTAAATGTCTGGGTAAAAAAACACACTATTTTTTACTGAACACAGTATATTTTATTTTAGGAAACATATAGAACATTTTGTAACATTGAAAATCAGACAAAATTATTAAAATAAATAATTAAATCTTAATTAAATTAAATTGCAGTCACTTGTGTGAGCTCAACAATAATCAAAATAAAGAAACAAATAAAAAATTAAAAACAAATCCTTCCTTTGACGACACAAACACTGCCGATATCGTAGGAACGGTATCACTTTTTTTTTGGCGGTTTTGATACCGTGACTTTTTTAAACCGCGGTAAACCTTGTAACCGGTTATCGTCCCATGTCTTCACCTCATGCAGCGTTAAATGGTCCCACAGATATTTTCTGCATTTTACACTCGCCGGGATCTTCACTTTCCACCATTCCCATAGAGAGCTAAATGAATGCACCGTCTTTGAAATGCGCGCCAGTTAAAACGGTCCCAGTGAAACAGTGATACCAGAGCTGAGCTACACAGCGGGAGTGATAGGATAGCAGAGATATTTTAAATAGATTGACTTGGTGACATAAATTAAAAGAAGCCCTGGAGGCAAAATCTTTTTTTGTAATTGAATTATTAGAGTTTCAGCCCTAAAGAAAACCAAGCTGCAAAAACCTTTTCAATCCCTTGTTTTTGTGAGATCACTTTAGGGGGCTTTATTTCAATTCCAGCTAAATTTGGAGTTCAGCATTACATTTACAGTATTTCCAGCTAGTTTCTAAAAGATTATTTTAAAATATTCATCACGTAGCGCTTGTATCCCCATGTATGGTGAGTCAAAATATCCTGAAAGCAGATATGCAGAACTACCTGTCCATCAGTCAACTAACACACTGTTTGGAATTTAAAAATAAATCAATAGTTTGCTTCCAAAAACTCAGATTTCAGTTCAGTCTCATTTATATTTGCAGGATTATCACGCCCATATAGAAGAGACACATGGACCCATCCCCCACCTAAATATGCCTCTCAGCTGAGTCAGTGGTCTGACTCCTAACATGAGGGACGGCTGCCAGGTGCACACGCTCCAACACACACTCTCACATGAAACCAAACACTCCACATTTTGTAGCATCTTCTGTCTGTTGTTTACTCTAGCTGTATATTGCTAAATATTAGTGATCGACCGATGTTGATTTTTTATTACCAATACCGATACCAGTTATTTGCATGTTTATGTGCCCGATAACCGATATTCAGAACCGATATTTATTTACTAATATACTTCTGTTTTTGACAATTATTACACCACCACTGAACAAACTGTTTTATTTATAATAATCTCTCCCTCCTTGCATACAAATCAAAAGTAGGGGTCTGAAAGTACAAAAAATATTAAAAAAAATACTTACAAAATAAGGACACTGTTACTAAAGTCTTCAATGGTGCATAAACTACATATCAGTCATTTATGTAACACGTCTAATTTTGGGCATTAATAACTGTTATGTTTGATAAAGTTTACTAAATATAGGAAAGCAAGTTAGTATAGTTTACTTTTGCACACAGTTTTCCCTTAGACGCTGTGCTGAAATGGCGATCGTGCACGTAATTCTCAAAACACCCACCAGATGGCGGTGTTTATCAGCAAACCCGATATTACAAAACCAATAACCGATTATGGTAAAATGCTTAAATATCAGGAAAAATATCGGTAAACCGATATATCGGTCGATCTCTACTGAATATACTTCTGAATCCAAACCATCGATTCAATGCTGTCAATTAACTGCCAGAACTAACATATAGTGATGCTCTGAAATGAAATTCCGGTACACACTGGACTGGACTGAACAGTATTACAGTATTTAGGCTACAGTGTGTGCACATGATTTCACAGACTTATACAAATTAGTAAAAATCCTCAGTATTTGGATGACTTTAAATTTTCATCCTTGATAGGGTCTCTTTGCTATATTCTACATATCAAGTGGGATGTTACATCTGTAATGTATTCTCCCAGCTCTTAACGCAGACTAAACAAAGATAGGAGTTATCAATGTCCTTCTTAAAAACTGAAATAACCCCACAAAGCCAATATTTTCCACTAATCTGTGGCTCCTCATACTGGATCAGCGCATCTCCGCTGACTGGTTCAATTTTGTGTTTTATGGTAAATGAACTTAATCGTAAAATATCGGTGAACTAAATATTTGCTTGTTTTGGTCATTTTGGCTTGTGGTGAAATGCAGTTTTATACAGAGCACTAAGGATTTAATTTTAACATCAAGAGCCTCAGCAACACAAATGACCCTCACTGTTTAACATAACATACTACAGTGTACAGAACTGTGCAAAAATCAGTTTTAGGCACCTTGGAAAATTATATTAAAACCTGTTTACTACTGGACTGTAGTGTTAAGTTGGTGTAAAAACATTCATATTTCAATAAAAACAATTACATTTATAACAGTAAACAGTGGTTTTATGTGTGGCAAATTGTTCTCCTAACCATTCCTAAACCTCTTTCCCCATGGAAGTCCAAAAGTCATTTTAGCTACAGTAAAATACCTGGTTTGGCTCTTTTACTTCATTAGTTCAGTGGAGTTACTTATGGAATTTTATAAATCTACACACTGATTGGAGGAATTGAGCAGAAATCTCCAAACCGGCTCACTAATTATCAACTCCCTTTTAATAAAAAGGGAATCTTGATACTTTATTTTTACTGATTTCTTGTTCGTTTGAGTTTATTTTAATGTTTACTTGTGTTTTGCTGCCAGAAAGAAACCCACTGCTGATATAAACAGATTCAAACCATTTTCATGGGGGTCTAAGACTTTTGCACAGTTCTTTAGTTTAAACTGAATTTAAAGACAAAGGTTTAAAACATGCCATTAAACACACAGAAGGATTTTAATATAGTCCTCGGTAGAAAGACTACGTGGTGAAATCTGTCGGACTGAAATGTTGTTTGAGGCAGCGTTCATTTCAGTCCACTAATGAGTGTGTTCACACCTTCAGGTCAGGAACAGCAGGCGCAGCCATGTGCAAAACACAGCCGGGTTTTACTGCTGTTTATTTCTACTGAGCCCATTCTTACTTATTTATTGCATTCATAAGAAGCTATAAAAGGAGCATTTTTTTGCCCCATGTTCCCACTATTTCTGACACTGGAAAAGATAATGGAAAGAATTGGAGGAGTAAAGCTGGTTTGGTCTAATTAGAGCCTGGGCAAAAATAGTCACTAATGTAAGTCACATTAATCATATGGCAGTCCAGAGGGAAATCCAGATGAAAAGGCCGAGGCATTCATTATCACAATGGGAACAAGGCCACTTACCTGAACAAAGAGAGAGAAACAAAGCCAAACTGTAAACACGAGCTAATTAAAGTAAACACACAGCGCATTAGAAATTTTACTTTTTTTTTTTCAAGGGACCATTTGTCATATGTGAACACAGCCCAATGTTTTTTTTCTCTGCATTAAAACCCATTCACCAATCAGCAGACAGCCAGAATGCAGCACCCAGGGAGCCGTGTATGGGGACGGTACCTCAGTGGTGCCACTAGCAGTCCTGGGATTCAAGCCTATGACCTTCTCATCGCAGGGGCAACTCCCTAGCCACTAGGTCACCCACTGCCCTAAAATGTGGTCAGTAATAACGTTTCGTGTCTGGTGTTTGACTTAACACAACAGGCTAAGAGTCTGACGCAGTAACGGACGGTTACACCCTAACAATTAGCAAAAGTCAGTGTTTACCTTTCATATCAGCAGGCTCGCCAACAACTGTGTGTTAAGGGATCTCTAATGGACCTGCTTACATGGTTTCTGACTAGTGATCGACCGATATTGACTTTTTATTACCGATACCGATACCAAATCTTTGCATGTTTACGTACCCGATAACCGATATTCAGAACCGATATTTATTTACTATTATACTTCTGTTTTTGACACAATTATTGCAACACCACTCAACTGAACAAACTGTTTTATTTATAATAATCACTCCCTCCTTGCATACAAATCAAAACTAGGGCTATGAATGTGCAAAAAAAAAATTATAAAAAAGGGCACTGTTACTAAAGTCTTCAATGGTGAATTAACTACATATCAGTCATTTATGTAACACATCAAATGTGTGCATTAATTGCTGTTATGTTTAATAAAGTTTACTAAATATAGGAAAGCAAGTAAATATAATTTACTTTTGCACACAGTTTCCCTCTCAGACGCTGTGCTGAAATGGCGATCATGCGCGTAATTCTCAAAGCACCCTCAAGATGGCAGTGTTTATCGATAAACCCGATATTACAAAACTGATAACCGATTATGGTAAAATGCTTAAATATCGGGAAAAATAACGGTAAACCAACATATCCGTCGATCTCTACTTCTGACACTGTATTATCCAGTGGTGATATAGATATGGATGTTACATCAGAAAGTTCAGTAACAGGGGCCACCATAAAACTTTAATTTAGTCTGTTCTTTCGTCATTTCTAAGCATGTGGTTCCCTCTATTGTAACTGGTGGTGTATAAGTTTCCATTATGTTCTAGCTATAGAAGTCTCATATCTAGTGCAAAATCATACACCAAATAAGCCTGGGCTGAGATAAGGAGGGCAAAACTGTAGACACCGTTTTATTTGCTGACTGCGCCCTGAGGTGTGCAAGTGTGTTATTTGCCCCAAACGCAAGTGTGTGCAAGAGTGTTATTTTACCTCCTGCTTGTTGCTATAATCAATATATGTGCACCATGATTGTTATATAATCTTATTGCTACTTTGAAAAGCCATGTCATTTCCAAAATATTATATTTTTCATCTACCTGTGAAGACTTCTGAAAGCCTTTCAGCAACCCATAATTAAGTCTGACCTCTAAAACAATGACTGGATTCAAACCAAAAGAGAAGAAAGTGTAAGAAAGAAAAGCCAACTGCAAGCACACACACACATCCAGAATAATAATGTGTATAATATATATTACACCAGTAATGGATTCATTTGTTGTTCCAACTCTTAACACATAAAGATCAGGGATAGCAGTGTCGAATGTCCTGAAATAGCTCCACCACCAGTATTTTTCATTGATCTGTGGCTCCTCAAACTTTGTCTGAGCATCTGTGCTGCCTGGTGCAATAATGTGTTTTTATTGGATAATTAACTTAATGGTAAAATACAGGTGAAATAAAAATTCTCTGCTTGTTTCTATCATTTTGGCTTGTGGTGAAATATAGATTTTTACACAGAGCACTGAGTATTTAATTTGAACAAAACAAGCCCAACACAACCCAACCTCATTGTTGACTCTAGAATGAAAATACACGATATATAGTAAAGCTCCATATTTGTCCAGTCTGTATTACACATACACACACACACACACTGAAGAAAAGTATATGAATGACCTCAGCACACAGTAGCTTCTCAAGCTGTCGGCACAGTGAAAACAGATCTGTTACAAGCGCTGAATCCATTCCTGCTTTCTCTTGGAGAGTCCCATTTTACCCTTAAACATGAAACTTACGTAAGTGTCTGCTAAATTACATTAGCATCCATAAGCTAATATAAGCACTATACACTAACATTTGCATTTACATTGGGTTCTGCCTTACATTAAGCAAGTTTAAACAAGGTTCCTCCTTCTGTGTACATGGTGAGTGAGTGACAGGGGCTTTAAATTTACAACAGTAACCATGGACTAAAGTAACATGTGCTTACATCAGTGAGAAGTACCTTAATCTAGCAACTAGGTTTATGTTTACAATAATAAGACTACAAGAGTAACTTTAGGCTAAAACGAGCAAACCTAAAGACATTAGTGATCATAAGTTGAACTTAGCAACCATAAGTTTACAAGAACAACTCTACACCAACATCAGGAAAATAAGAAGCTTATACTAGTAACTGTAACCTTAGAATAGTGATCAAACCTGTACACAATAGCAATCTTACGCTTATATCACAAATGTTTGTGGTCGCTATGGTAAGCATAGTTATTGTAACATATAACTGTTGTCCTACGGTTGCTAATATAAACTCATATATTAGCAACTATATGCTAGCACGTGTAACATACATTTATTTTGGCAGTGGAATATGAACAGATTTTGATGTAAGGGTTCCTCTGTCTTTCCCAGTTGGAAATCCGACCTCAGGGGGCATAAAAAGTAGAACGTTTACAAGACTGAAATCTAGAAGATTTTTCTAGACCTATTCCAACTGAACACACCGCTACATTAGCAATTGCAAGCTAGCATTAGCAGGCATATTACAGGCACTGGAGGAAGTGAGTTATGGACTGAAAGCTAACATATACAGCCTTCAAAATCACTCCTCACTCCCATTTATCAGCTAAATACCCATGTTAACTCGACCTCTGGAACAAATCTTTACAAATAAATACATACGACTATTATGGGTGCTAGTAATACAGTAATTATAGTATTGCAATTCTATTGAAACATATAGTAAGTGCTATACACCCTGAAATATACTAAAAGTGTATTGCTGCACCTGTTATGACTCATGGTTAAAGATCAGCCTGCATTATTTGACCTGTGATGAACTGGTGATTTCTACTTTTTTCACCCTGTGACCACTGGGACAGGCTCCCGCATCCCCCCCCCCCCCCACATGACCCTGGTTAGGATAAGCGGCTCAGATAATGAATGAATGAATGAATTTCTTTGGTTGGATTACATAAATCCTTTTCTTTATCCAAACACTCACAGTAACTCATCTGGAAGTGAAACTGGGCAGGACGTTCACAGCATACAGTATAAAAACAAAGCGATTAGAGGGCTCATTTGCATACTGCAGGCTTTTGTGATATCAGTTCTGTACACGCCACCAGCATGCTAATGAGTAAAAAAAAAAATAAAGTACTGTCCGACCTTACTTTACACAGACAGAGGGAGGGTGTACGTACGGCCGAGGTGGGGAATACGGTTCTTTATCTCTTAATATGAATAAATAATTCATTACTATCAACAATTTTGGTTCTGGTCCTTATCTAGTACAGAGTGGTTTTATATTTAGCGGTTTTGAAATGCCAGAATTTACCGTTTAGTACAAAAAGTTTTGTGACCATTCTCAGTCCTGGAGCCTCTGAATCCAGCTGTCTCCCACTTCCTAAACATTAATGACCAGACGTAGTGAATAAAGTGTGTTAGAGGAGGAAACCTCCAAACTGGGCCAGATTCTGATCCCTCAGGACCTAAGACTAAAAACACCAAGGTATGTGTAAAAATAACGAACCACCGACCCTCTCCCTCCTCTCCACCCGTATTTAATTTCAATTCAATTAATCTCTTTAAAATTGAATCACCAACACATTACATTAAAAGTGACCTCAGATCTGGGCTCACAGATAAATAAATACATTCATGAATGAAATAGTTCTGGGATTAAAAAGTAAAACTTTAAAATGAAAAAAAAATATCCAGCCACATCAAACTTTACAAGTTCATGTCGAAGGCACGGTGCCTTTATGGGTTCGTGAGTGCGCGGAGCACGTGGCTCTGTACGTCTCGACTGGGTTTCATGGGGGTTAGGCGTACCATTACTTTTGCCCATATTATATTGACAAAAGTATTGGGACGCCTGACCACATTAATGACATTCAGATACAAAGACTTTAATATGGAAAGGTTTTCCTGCCCATGCTCTGGACACTGAAAGTAACTATAACTAACTATATAAAACGTGAATGCCCTGTAGTGGTAAGCTTCCACTTTATACTTGATTTGATTACATTAACATTTAAGCTAAGATTTTGAAATATTTGAACGGCAGCTGTATAACTGTGTTTAAGGAAATACTGCTGTTAAAAGTTACTTATTTGTTTACAAACCAAACATTACTGCACTTTTGTTCATATAGCAATACTTTAAAAATAATAGTGCACCATTCACAATTTAAAATTAATTAATTTTGCATATACCCTGTGATTAGTCGCAATTAAAAATGTTAAGTGTTGCGCTGTATGAATATATTTATATACGTAAACATTTTTATATACACACATATATACACATACACATCGAATAAGACCTATATATACATATCTATATATATATAACATGAAATGACTTTTGCTGCTTCTACTTACTTTTTTTGTGTTCTGCCCACTTTGCTGCAGAAACAATACAAATTTCCCACCTGTGGGACTAATACAGTGGTATCTTATCTTAAGTCTTGGGGTTATACAAGGTTACCTCAAAACCTCGGCGGAAACAAAAAGCCCAAAAGGCATGAAAACGAGAAAAAATTAAAGTTTCCCCATGGCTTGTGGTATAGAAGCGCCCACACCCTGTCTGTGCAGTAAGACCCCTGTCGGTATCTGTGTGATCAGTGGACTCTTCGGTGATACGGAGCTTCCCCGGCCTGCGGGCCTGCAGTGGCCCGGACTCGAAGCCTTCTCTCCGGCAGGCTCAGCGGTTCCAACCCGCTGAGTGGAGGAAGGGTCTGGAGGTATCTGATCACTCCCTTCACGATCACCTTCACCCACAACATCCACAAATACACACAAACTAGCCAGGTTTACACAGAGACCCCGTTCAACATGCTCTACAGACGTTTTAAATCTGCAAAATGTTAAACTCCAGGTTAATGCGGATTCTCGGCTAACGCAGTGGCAGATATCCGCAGCTCCATCCTCCACCCAGCGGCCCCAGTCCTCTATATCTGCCATGTTATTATAAATATACGACATCGGGTCGGGTTGGTATTACTTTAGAGAAGTTATCCCGCGGCAACTCTGTGTATAGAGGAAGATCCAGCCCAGAGCCCGGGCTCAGTCTCTCTCTGTCCGTTACACACCGCTAGCGCCGCCACCACCACCGCCGCCGCCACCCCGCCGGGATGCTGCACCAGAACCGAAACCCAAACTCAACAATCCCACCCGAATCCAACAAAAAACCCTCTAAAACAGTAGAACATGCTACTCGTCCTACCTTCACCATGAATCTGTCCTCGCCGGTCCTTTCTCTTCCCCACTCTCTCCTCTCTCTCTCTCCCTCTCCCCACAGCCGCACACACTGCCGCTGCTGTCACTGTTCAAACAGCACTGTGCGATTCACACGCGAGTCGGTTCTTCTGAATCGCGTCTTCCCAACATTCCGGTTCTTACCGACTACTTGGTGAATGGGTTAAAAACATAGAAATAATCTCAAACTGCTTGCCGTGCTGTGGTGTGTTCAGTCGCGACTATATGTTTTTTCACTTTACTTTATTTTGAGTTGCATTGTTTTATATGACCGAAAACAATATATATTCTTAACCAAAACATCTCATAGTAATGCATTAAACTAACTTTCTAGTAGTAGTAGGCGTGGAATTCAATTAAATTAAACATTATTGATACTGGCTAAGACCCGATGGAAAAAGAAAGCAGTATAATTAATACACGTATAATGAATTAATAAGCAGATGAAGCATCTCAGACGAAAGGGAACATCAAAATGCTTATAAAATCAATCATGTGAATGAGAGAAAATATTTGTAGTTTGCCTAATTTCTGAGATAAAGAATGAATGAATAAAATAATTGCGTGTGGAGGAACAAAAAAACCCGGTTGAATCAGTTGTTCGGTTCAATGAAATGAATCACATCTTACCATCACCAGTCAGTCATAGCGATACCGTGCACGCGCACTGGACCAGCCACGTGAGCGCGCCTAAAACTATGAGGAAGAGCACATCGACCACACCCAGATTACATTTCTTATTATTTCAAGAGGTTTTATGTTAATTTCCATCAAAACTATAAACACAAAGTGTTTAGGATTTTCAGACACCCTGGCAACTTTTATTTTTGAATACTCAAATAAAAATAGATTCAGTTGAATGACTGCAGCGGAATCATTATAAACGTCCACATTTGACATGGCAGGACGCCTGAAAATGTATTTCCTTTTTAAATCTTTAAACTTATACCACATTATCCATTTTCCCATTGGCTATGAGAATACACATAAGGATCATCTTAATGATTTTGTCCCCCTTTTTTGTGCATTTATTTAAAGATTTCGTGGACAATCTATTTGTCACTGGTGTTACCATAATGTTTGGGAATAAAAACTCTCAAAATCTCTTGCACATCTAATCAGAGATACAGTACAACAATAATGAGGCAAATAAGAAGGAGATAATTGTTTTATTTTAATAATATTTTTTTAAATTGTATTTGAATAGATTTGCTTCAGTTTTACAACAATACTTTTGCTATAAAATGCAAAATATTTTTAAAACATTCATAACAAAATGCTTTAAATGCTAACTCTTGATGTACAGCAGAATTAAATTAATAAAATCATTATCATGACAAATTTGGCATTTTTAATGAAATGTTACTAAAAACACACAATAACACCAGTGACATCCACAAAACCAAAGCTTAAAACTTCAAACATTTTAATTGCAGCTGAAAGATCAAGGAAGGTACCACCAGTAACAAATTTCCTGAAACATTTTAGAAATTGCGGTCACAAGGTATCAAACCACATGTTGACAATCATGATAAACTCATTAAATTATGTAATTTAATCTTCATCTTTTAAATTTCCCTAAGAATAAAGTGGGTCGTACTAGTGACTTACACGAAAGCTTTGAAGGAAATAAAAAATAAATGAGAACATTTCTGAAAAATGAAAAAAGCCAGTGAACTCACCATGTGCCATCTTCACTGATCTTCAGAGAAGAAGTAAAAGGTAGTCCTGTGATGTCATTTATGTGGATTTTATGTCAAAATAATAATCTTTTCTTATCTGGTAACACCATTAACATGACTACAGTAATCTTGTAACTCATTCCAGCCTCATACAATCGTGTCCCTGATATCCTTTGACAGCTCTTTGGTCTGCCCATGTTGGTGGAGAAGTTGGAATGGAAGAAACATCTTCTGTGGACAGGTGTGTTTTATAAACATAATGAGCTAAAATCAGGAATGTCTGTAATGGACAGATTGATTTTAATCTGTGTGCAACATGGGCCCACAGTCTGTGGGAGAAGTGAATCAAAAGCAAAATGTTTCATTATCTAGTGGAAAACATACCCTGAACAATTACAGCTACAGGTAGATCAGCTTCTCATTAATGGCATAGTTCACCCAAAAATGAAAATTTGATGTTTATTTGCTTACCCCCAGGGCATCCAAGTTGAAGGTGACTTTG
>JBBKCR010020919.1:0-12092 GCA_037577295.1 Ladigesia roloffi | reverse complement strand
TAATTTTCCTTACTTTACTGGAAATTAAGGTAAAAATGAAGGTTATATTAAGGGGTAAAATTAAGGGGTTTGGTTTCATAGTGATAGAGGTCTCTTGTGTCCTGAAGTTAAAAAGCTTGCAGCGAGCCACCAAGGACAGGGCTCACACTAACCTGAGCTTCTGGTTTTATTAAAGAAGCCGTCAGTATATGTGGCTAGTTTCCATCAATCGGCTGCTGCTGCTGCAGTCTTCTTTCTCCTCCTTCAATTAAATAAGTTATTTCAAACTTGTATATAGGTCCAAGTCTGCTTAAGTGAGTGTGAGCAAATGTTATTGTTATTGTTCAGTTTAGGCATTTTGGTTGGTTGATGTGATGTGTTACATCTTGGATTTGTCTGGAATGTGAGATAATACAGAGGTTTGAGAACCACTGGTCTAGACCTACCTCCTCTAACAGTGGTGTGATGTAAAGACTTCCTGACACACAGTCTCCCCCTATTGGCACCAAAAGCAATAAAAAAATGTAATGGATTTCTTTAGTACATTTATTTCCACATAATTTACCATCAATTCAATTCTGATTAAAGTGTTGGTGGACTGATTTCCCATCGCAAAGGGTTCGAATCAGCAAACGCTCAAAGAAGCCTTCCATCTCATTTCTCTCAACTTTGCTTGGCTTTGGATTTGTTTCTTGGATGTCAACTATGTATTCTTAATTGTAAATTGTTTAAAGCTACTAAATCATCTTGTTTCAGTGTGTTGCCACGCCTCTTGCTTTTCTTTCCTAACATTGCATGAATAAGGCCGGTTTAAAAGTATGGATTCCCTGTTTTCCATTTTCTTTCAAATGAAAATTATGCAGAAAAACAGAAACATGAAAAAACAAAAAATATGAACTATGATCATTCTATGATGTTGCTGGTACTATACCTTGTGTCCAGAATGCATAGAGTTGTACATTCTTAAAGAATTATTAACATGACAAGTGTTCCCAAACTTTTAAATGCTTATGCACACTGGAAACATGTTCCTGCTGGGGAAAATTTGATGAGTGATATTTTTTGGGACATAAATATGTACTGAGGAGAAGGTTGGTGTGGCTTCCTGCAGCAAAACATCACCACAGCTGCAGCAAATGCTCCTCCGTGTGTGTGCTGATAACACAAGTGATAAGTATTTTTGAAGAAGGTGGTAAGGAGCTGCAGCACTGTGCATCTCTCACAGCACAGTAATACACTGCACTGTCCGCCGAGGTGAGGCTGGAAATCTGCAGTGTTCCGCCACTTTTAGCGTTTCCATGGATATGAAATCGCTTTTCAAAGTCCTTCTCACTGTGGAACGTTGTTGTGTAGAGATATCCAGTAAGTCTCAGTGACGTGTCCTCTCCGGTTCTTTGGTACCAGAAAAGGTAAAAAAAGTCTTTGTATGTGTGTGTACAACTTAGGTTCAGACTTTTTCCTGATTCCTGGAACACGGCAGGGGCCTGAATGATTTCTGAGCTGGAGGAGAATTCTTCACAGAGGAGAGAAATAGGATTTATGTCAGGATGTCAGAATATACAAGCATATCCTCAGTCTAGTCCAACATCTACTGTGTCTGAACAGAATGCTACTGTGAATAAAGCCAAGACATGGACAGACAATGCATTGCAAATTTATTCATCTAAGACAGAAGTCATGTGCTTTACAGAGGACAAAATAAGCATGAAAAGCATAAAGAGAAAATAAACGATGAAATAATCTATGGTGTTAATTTAGTCTACCAGTCAAATTTAAGATTGGTTCATTAATGTAATCAATTAATTAAATTGAATCAATTAAACCAGTCAAGTTAAACAAAGGTAAAGATACAAATCTGAAAGAGAACAAAATGAAAAACATGATCCTGTAAATGTAATTACCTGTTAACCTGATCAGCAGGACATGGAGAAGCAAGGTATGGAGACCCATCTTTTCCGTTAAATTATGCACTTTTGAATAAACAACCTATTCTTGAATGTATTCTTACAGAAAGATGTTATCTACAAAGGATGGAACGGTATCTGCTTGCAGAAGCTGAAGCTGAAATTTATTGCCATCTGCAACATCAACCAATAGAGAATCTACAGCACTAAACAGTCAATAGGAGCAGCGTACCGTCCATTTTCTTGTATTTTTCTCTGTTTGTGTATAAAAAGATCAGGTTTTCTCCTCAGCTGTGGTGTAATAGTGTGACTGCGCCTCTGAGGAGGAGCTGGAGAGGTTTTTGTGTTGTGGTCACAGCAGACAAGGAACCGTGCATATGCTGCGCAGAAGTAAACGGCGCTGTCCTCCACAGTGAGGTTTGAAATGCTGAGCGATGCTCTTGACCTTCCATCTCCACTTAGGAGAAACCTCTGCTCTTCAGGGAATGGATTTTCAAAAAAGATGTTCCCAAGGTACTCCAGCTCCGTACTAGACCTGCTCTGCTTGTACCAGAGTATCCGGTCATGTCCCGATTCACTGTGAACACAGTGGAACACAGCAGTCTCTGTTACATTTATTATCAGACTTGGAGGAGTCTGGACCACTTCATTACTCTGTGAATTTGCTATAGAGACAAAGGAGAAGAAGAAAACATTTAGGAAGATGTTTGTAGGCATCATAGTGTAAGAGAAACAGACACTAAACACTGAAGGACACTGACGCTAAGTAGTGGCATGAGAAGACAATTACGTGTCATTTCTGCTCACTGCCCCCTACTGGAACAGCAGGTGTTTTTCTTTTGTAAATGGCAAAATGAAAATATGCGAATTTCAAAAACCCTTTTAAAGCCTAAAAAACCCACATAAATATTTCGTAATGCTTATAACACATTTTCTGCCTAGAACCATCATTCTCAATCATTTTAAATTGTTTATATTTGAGCTGTTAATTAAAATTATTTATTATCGTACATATATTCTGGACTGGACATGTCAAAAATATCTTAAGATTGTTAGAGCTAAAATAAATGTAATTCTTAAAATGTGTTATATAATGATGGGCAGTATGGTTAGGCAATTTATAAAAATGAAAATGATTTAAAATTGAAAAAGTTGTGACAAATTCTAAGGGTGGAGAAAAAAATGAAGAAAAAACCCCACAATATTAACGTCAATGTGAGGTTTCCTGTTCAGTAAAAATCTAAATGCAAACTTAAAAGGATAACATCTGATTATATTGTGTTAAATTGATTAAATTGTATTTATAACTTGGCACCCCCATCTCAGATTGTGTACATAGTACTAAGTACATAGTGCTAGAAGTCTGAATATCTGTCTCAATACATTTGTATGTATGGTAGTTTTGCTTTAATTAATGACCTCTGCTGACATTGTTTGCACACTGCACCCATTGCAGAATATCTCCAGCTGTGTGGTATGAAACTTTTTGTTGAGGAGAGAAGGGAGGTGTGTGGCTGTGCATACTAGCAGCACAGAAATACACCGCGGCGTCTAGTGCAGTTATATTGGATATCACTAGAAATGCATCACCCTTGGAGTGTCCAGTAAGGTTGAATCTTGCTTCGAAATTATCCTCAGATGTGCCTCTTTCATAGTGAAGCGTTCCGATGAGATCCATAGAGCCACCAACAGTCCTCTGCTGATACCAGTACATGTAAGGGTAGCCATTATTTCCATGCTTGCAGCTGAGCTTCACCTCTCTCTGGTCAGGTGTGCTCAGTAAATGTAGTGGGGACTGCTGGATGATGAGAGAACAGAACACAGCATCTACAAGAAAAAGGCAGAAGATATTAAGCTCAGCATATAATAAAGTGCATTCAGCGAATTTATGTAACAAACTTACCGAGTATACTGAAAAAAACGACTATGATAACAGCTTTGGCCATGTTTTTATGTGACTTATAACCAAACTAGAGTATGTTATATGTTATTAACTTTTGTTAACTTTTCTTAGATAATTTACAATTGACTCTGCCAGAACTTAGACTCTGGCTTTTGGCTCAGGTGCAAACGTGTCATGTGACATAGGAGGGGTTTTCAGTGTAGTGTTCAATGCATCTGCAGCACTGTGCTTTACTCACAGCACAGAAATACATGGCACTGTATTCTGCCATCACAGAAGATGCTGTAAGGAAGCCCTCCTTCTCTGCATCTCCTGAAACGCTGAAGTCTTTATTGTCCATCATTGGCGCCTTAAAAGACAGAAAGCCAAGGAGCTCGAGGCCTCGATTGCTGACCTGCTGATACCAGAAGATTTTGTCGGAGCTTTTGTCGCCGTGGCTGCAGGTGATGTTCATTGACTCTCGTGGAAGCAGGAACAGGTCGGCAGGGAACTGTGCCACGTTTAGTGACATGGAGCTTCCTAAATGAACAGCAGGAGACCAACTAAAATCATGAAGTTTAAAATAAGTAACAAGAATTCAATCATTATATAAATCCACCCACCCATGAGAAACTGGATCAAGAAACATGCAACTGAAGCTCTGAACATGTTGTGATTACTATCAGAAAGAGCAGTAGTTCAGCATCAGAAGGTCTGATTACATGCTGGAACTGGAAACTGGATCTGTTTTCACTTATGTGCATCAATACTGCCCCCTTTAGGACTTCTTGACCCAGAAACAGAAAGAGGAACAGATTTTGGTGAAGTTAAACAGAAACCTTCCGGACTGCACATGCTTACATCACAGAAATACAACGCACTTTCATTTACTGAGGTTCAAATTCTTTTTGTCCCTTGGTCCTCATTAGTTTAATCATCTTCCTCAAACTGTTTTCATGTTGTCTTTTCTCTGAGAACATTTGATTTGAGCCAAGTAGTCTATTTCCACTACCAATCAAAAGATTCTACACAACTGAATCTGCTTTTTGCATTCTCTTTAACATATTTTATTCTAAATTGTGTGCCTAAGTGCAAAGTATCTTTATGTTTAAGACAAATACGAATATCTAGTGCACAAAATTACTTCCAAAATTAATCATCAAATCATGTAACAGCAACAACAACAACAAAAACTAATAGTGACCAATAGGAATGGTTCCTAATAACATAGAATCCTGTTACACTGAGAAGCCTTATGATATGAATTATAAAGCAATGCTATTATTTACAGCTATATTATTCAGGATCTGGCCCGTTTGCTACTCATCTATCTCATTGTCCTCAAAGATTCTGAGGCAAATTGGGCGGATATATTTCTGAAAGAGTCTAAAATGCATGCTAGATATGATAACACTTTTGTCCGTTGCATAATGGTATGTGATAGTTTATGGCTTTGGTGTCTTTATTATTGCATTATCTAAATAAAATAGTTAAAAGGAAGAAAAACCTTCAGTAAAGTGTGTTTAAAGTGTTCATGACCAGGTAGTAGTGTGTTGTGTTGTCACAGAGGTAAAAGCTGTGGTTTCTAACTCGTTCCTTTCATCTCAGTAGATGCGATATTTGTTAGACAATGAGGAGATATGCAACACGGTGTTCTTCTTGTAGCACAGAAATACACAGCAGTGTCCTCAGAGGAAAGATTCCTAATGGTTACTGAAGAGACTCTGACTGCCTCTCCATCCAGTTTAATTTTGTCTTGGTAATCAGGCTCTATCAGGCTCATAAAACCATAAAGGTTTCCCATCAGTACAAATGTCTGATTGGTCTTCTTGTACCAGAGAATGCGATCTTGGTCTGGTTGGTAGTGTGAACACCATATTTCAGCAGACTCTGCTTTCTTCTTCACAATGTGTAAAGGAGACTGGTTGACCTTCACAGCCACAGTGATACCTGTAAAAAAAGTAACTGATTATTAATTGATATTATTTCATTCTCAGTCAAATAATAAATAATGTTGTCACTTTTATGTACCTGTGAGCCAGAGGACAGAAAGAATTAAACATTTCATATTAAATACAATAAAAGTCATGGTCAAGACAAGAAACACAGCAAAAAGACCCGGTCCTGAAAACCTTCAAAAGACAGGAAACACATCAGCAATGATGCTGCCCCCATGTGATCAGGTGTTTTTGAGGAGGTTGATGAAGAGACTATAGACACAAGTCTTTTACTGTCTTGTCGCCGTGCGCAGGGCCCTAGTGCCAGTCAGTTTAATGGTCCAATGAAAGGTAATAAAAACCAGGATATTTTCTTACTTTCTAAATAGAAACTTGCACGCCGGACGTTTGGTCAGCCTATCTCTGACCCTCCCTGCACGGCCAGGCTGTGTGTGTTCGGGCTTCACTCTCCCACCTACAGCACCTGTTCCCCCCACCCGACAGTCTAACCACGTGCTGCCTGGGCACCACTTTTTAAGATATCTAAGCAAGATGTTTTTAAACAGTTAATATAAAATATTTTACTACAGTATTTGGTTCAGAATCTTTTTATTCTAGATTTTCCTCCTTTTAAATTGGGTGCGTCTTATATTCCGGAGCATCTTACATAGCAAAAAATATGGTAGATTTTTAAAACTCTATATTATTTTTAAAATAAAAGAGAAAAAAGTGTCATGGCTTTTCCACAGGCCACATTTTATCTTCGCATTTTCACAGTATGTTTTCAAACTAACACATTGTGTAAGATCATTGAAAGCATGTAGAGGGTGTGCTTTTTACACTTCCAAATTTATAATTTTTAATTTTTATATAGAAGATATAGAACATTTCTTTTTTCACAATAACACAATAAACTACTGTATACCATGGTATATCAAGTTATCAAATTACTTTACATTTATGCGGAATGTCAAGTTAATCATAAAATTATCACCACTAAATATTTTTTCTACTTTTTTAAATGGAAGAAGATTTTTCTAAAATTCTAGTTTTTCTAAAATACAGAACATATCTGAATGAGTATATATAAGGAAAACATTGACTTTGGGCTTTAGAACCACAATGTGTTTAGCAGTGAAATTGATTGAATTTTTACAGTACATAGATTGAGTTTTTAAACTCTGGAAAAGAACATATGTGTATAAAACTGTTCCAGAATTAATCCAAAGTCTTAAGCCCTATTAAATAAGACTGCAGCAACAACCTGCTGCTACCCAACTGTATTTATTATAGGTGCTAAATTTGTATCGTATACAATATCTTTATTATAATGTGCAATGTTTATTTTATGCTGTTGTCTTATTACTAATCATGTTACTTCCTAAGTCTCTTATGTCACTACTAATGCTATAGTATGTGGAATATCACTACTTATATCACTAATACATGCAATAACAGACTCAGTATAGAATACATCTCCTACTATTTTGTTTAACTAGCAAACTCATTTATTTATTAATCTATCATATTTATATTCACCTCTCTTACTGACTGCAGTGTTTTGTGTATACAGCATGGTGTATTTAGTACTGAGTACATATACTGTGTCAAAATAGAGGATTTAGTTGAACAATATACTAGAATGTCATTTTTAAACAATAATTTTAACAGTAGACTACATAGTATATCGTTCTTGTGTCTCTGTGTGACTGTGCAGTCATTTCCTCCAGATCGCTTTAATAATTTTATAACAGCCATTTATGGAAAGTCAGCCCTCACTATCTTCACTCCACAGGTGTACATTTCTGATGATAATCACCTGGAGTTTTGTTATGAGGATGTATAAGCCTTGTTACACTGTGTGTAGTAGGCTGCACAGAAATAAACTGCACTGTCCTCAGCTTTTACTCTGAGAAACCGAAGTGTCGCTGTCTTTTCACCATCCCCAGTCACGTCAAACTTCTCTTTATATAGATCCTCTATGGAAGTCCTTCTGTAGTAGACATAACCGATGAGTTTCATCTCTGTGTCACTGCCTGAAGTCCGGTACCACAATATCGTGTCATAGCCCTGTTTGGAATGAGTGCAGTTCAGCTCAACCACACTGTCAGGATTACAGAGGAGTGCCGCAGGAAACTGACGAACATCGTCTTTGCAAACAGCAGAGCCTTTCAATAAAAAGAAAAAAATCCTTCAGAAACAGAGAGAAGTAAGAGAACCTAATTCTTGGTTTTTAATTCAATCAGATACTTCTTTGAAATGTAGAGGGTGTTATTAGTTTAATAAATTTGTTCTTTTTGCATCATTCATAAGCATCAAACCTGTCAGTAAGAGCAGTAGCAGAGCAGAACTGAGGATATTCATCATGATGGCATTCAGCACAGTGAACTCATTAGAACTGGCCTCTTCTGTAAAAGAAAGGAAATGACATCACAGGCTGCGATGATGCCATGCACTGTCAAAAGTTACCAAAGCAACACCATAGAAGAACCATTTCAGTTTGGGCCAGGCCCTTGATTCTAGTGAAGGACAACCTTAACTCTTCAGCAGACCATCAGCCATTTCAGACAACTCCATGACACCAACTAGGGGTGGAGCCAAATACAAATATGGTATTCAGAAAGGCACAAATAATGTGTTTTTTACGAATACCGTATTCGGACAAGTACTTAAAAAAAATTTGTATTCGGGAACCCAATGCACAAAACAAACTCCAGAAAGTTCTGTGTGGAAGAAATTGACCGGCCCTCACAGAGCCCTGACCTCAACCCCATCCAGCACCTTTAGGATGAACTGAATCAGAGATTATGATCCAGACCTTCTCGCCCAACAACAGTGTCTGATCTCCTATATGCTCTACAGAACAAATAGGCGCAAATTCCCATAGAATAGGAACCTGTTATAGCTGCAACAGGGGCCAACTATGTATTTGAATGCAATGTCATTAAAGTTCCCTTTGATGTAATGGTCAGTTATCCCAATACTTTTGTACATAAAGTGTATCAGTCTCGTTTACATTCAGAAAAGGTTTATTAATTACTTTTCAATTAATGGTTTATAATGATCTTCTAACAGCATATAATAGACTCTTACAAGTTCACACTAGTGAAGCATTTCATTACGTACACTTACCGTACAAATGTACCTCTCACTCTATATCTGTTTCATTTGCAAAAACATCCACCAAAACTCTGCTGATGTGCTGTGTGTGTGTGTGTGTGTGTGTGTGCATAGGCCTACGTGTGCTTGCTGCAAGTTGAATGGCACTCATATCTGCTGAACTTGACTGAGCCTGTCAGATTGTAGACTTTAGAGTAGTGACAGTCATAAGTGTGGTTATGCACCAGACTGTGCAGGCGAATAATCTGATAAGAGATGAGTTTTTGTTCGTTGAAGAGGGGATGTATAGCACTGTGCATTATATAAGCTGCACAGAAGTACATAGCACTGTCCTCGGTGTGCCTTGCTTGGAGAATGTGGAGAGAAACGGATGATCGCCCATCTCCACTCACTTTATAATGACCTTCATACTCTGGCTCAATCTTTTTTGTAACATCATAACTTGTGTATCCGATGAGTTTGAGGCTGGTGTCCCCAGCTGCTCTCTGATACCACAGTACTGTATCATAGTTATCGATGTTGTGTTTGCAGGTGAGGTCCACAGTCTTCTTAGGCAGACACAGCACATCAGCAGGACTTTGATGAACTTGTTTGCAAACGAAACAACCTAAAATGAAGATAAAAGTGTTCGACACTCAGGTTCAAGATACATGATATTATACACATCTGTATATACTGTACATTTATATACACAAACACATGCACACAAACATGCACTACATATGCAACACAAATCTAGTTACAGTATATCAACAAATTACCTGAGAGACAGCACACACAGATAATGAGACTAAAGGACAGTTTGATCATACTGGATGGTTTAATCTGAGTACAGGTAACCATCAGCTAGAGCAGTTAAACCTGAAGAATTTAATACACCATCAACTATTATTGCCAGGAGCATGTTTTTCCACCCACCAACATGGCATTTGAGATAATTACTGTAAACTTCACTTGAGGGAGGGGCTGAGGAGAGGTGTGGTAGATGTTCTGGGTCCGTAAGCTGCAGTAAGCTTTAAAGTGCCCTTACTCTTAAAGTGAATTCTTTATCTGCTTGGAATCAGATAGTATATTAATGTGCCATCCTCACAGCCTAATATCAGACATAATAACTTTACCAAGATTTGCAATTTCCAATAAATTATGTGCAATATAACTTATGTTTCCTCTGGGATAAATAATATGACCCTATTCTGCTTCTGAAAAACTTCCTAACTTAAAATTCAAAGTAAAATTAAAATTTAAACCTAGCAACTGTTAAGATGAAGTTAAGAGTAGAATATTACACTAAGCACCGACTATTTTATAAATGGAGCCACTGTAGAAGATAATGTAGAACACTTTATTTGATCTTCACAGATATGCATGAGCTGTATATATATTTAAAACTGCAGATGTAAACATTACACTTTTTCATCCATTAAAATAAAAAAAAGAAATTACCATAAATTAATAATCAGAATTCATGGTAAAAACCTTTTTTTTTGTTTGTTTTTTAATTGAAATTTAGAAATTGTCCAAACCAGCTCATTTAGAAACTGTATTTATGGAATGAACTAACAGCACCATCTAGAGGCCAGGTGGTAAATCACACCTTTCAATTCTCAGCACAATCAATGCAGGTAGTCCTTGTTCAGACTTTGCACACTGACTGTAGATAAATACACCTCATTGTCCTCTTACAGTCTTCACAGTTACAGCGACGATCATCCACAGGGTTCATGGCCTTACACTTGTCTATTCTGAAATAGTCTGTGTCATGCACGTAAAACCCTCTTGTTTAGCCTGTGAATAAAATCCTTGTAGAGACTGCAGCTCATTTCTAAAGGGCTCCCTAGAGAACTCCATATAATGCCTGGTGCTTAGAAAACAACATTTACATACATGAAAAAAACAAGAATTAAGAAAAAGAAAAAGAATCTGATGTTTGGTTAAAGACCTTCTGTAGAAAGACAAATAACTCAAATCAGAAGAGACGTGTGCAGGTTAGATTCTCTGTGATGGAAAGAGCAGGAAGATAATCCAAAACAAACATCAGACTCCAAAACTGATGAGATTCAATTTGATTCTGAATATTCAGTCAAGAAACCAAATCCCATAAGAAACAAAATCCCATTTTTGAATTTATTTTAGTTGATCTTACAGTTTGGGAAATAGTTTTTTTACCAAATAATATGGGCAGAATTAGTACAAACGTACAAAGTTCGCAGTACAAAAGCTCTTAATGGACATGGACATTCACAGGTAAAGTTGTAGTGACTGGTACCCAGCTCCAGAACAGTCAGTCATTTATTATTGATGGCATTGACATTAACATCTACGGTTCTACATAAGAGTCTTATTTGTTAAAAACAGCAGGTGTTAATAACGTCCTCAGTTTTTGTATTGGCAATTTATCAAAGCTGGTTTTTGTTCTGAGTAGAGCGGCTCTGCAGCACTGTGTAATACGCAGCAAAGAAATACGCCGCACTGTCTGAGGGAGAAAGATTCTTGATGATCAAAGAGACGACATTGTTCCCATCTCCAGTTATTTCCACTTTAGTCTGGAAATCTGTTTCTGTGGCACCTCCTGATGTTCCTACACGACATCCAATAAATATTAACTCCCGGCCTTGAGTCTGTTTGTACCAGTTGACTTGATTGTAACTCTACACTGTGTGAGCACTCAAAAGTAGCTGATCCTTCTGGCTTCACCATCAGATAAGGAGTCTGGGTGACAGAGTTAGTCAACGAGTACCCTGGAATGAGAGATAAATAAATGAATAAATATATGAAATAATTTGAAGCAAAATCCAAGCGTTTGAAAACTGTACCAGTCAGATTTATCACTGAAATCCAGATAATGCAGCCAAATCTCTTCATGTTAAACATCTTCTCTTGCAGAGCTCTCACTTTAAACTGGGGTTACACTATCCTACCTGATGGTGTAAAGCACGCAAATGAGTTTCAAGAGTATAGCGCCTCCATAGGAGGGAACTTAGAACTAAGTTTACTGTTGGGAACCAGCTGACATTCAGCCCATTCGTCTGTCATTCACATGCCTCATCCCTGCAGACAAGATTGTCAGTTGTTTATATTTGAGACGACCTTAAAAGATTTAAATAATGAAGGAGTAGAAACAGCAGTCACTTTGTCTGATTATGGCAAACTTAAGAAAATTAGTTCAGTATATCTGGTTTGACTGTATAAATATAACGTGCACTTAAAGCGATAGTTCACCCAAAAATGAAAATTTGATGTTTATTTGCTTACCCCCAGGGCATCCAAGTC
>JBBKCR010020909.1:0-12092 GCA_037577295.1 Ladigesia roloffi | reverse complement strand
TCAGCCTTAATCTGTGCACTTTTCCACTTAATTTTCCTTACTTTACTGGAAATTAAGGTAAAAATTAAGGTTATATTGAGGGGTAAAATTAAGGGGTTTGGTTTCGTAGTGTATGTTTCCTAAGGGCTGAAACCGAAGAGCTCCATTATATTGCACTGACACTGACTACACCCCCACCCCCTAACTACACAAAAGGCTTTCACACTACAAAAGCAACCTGAGGACTCGTGCCTATATATGTATATACGTGCCTGTATAATAATGTGCATACACATTATTTTCATGCTTAGTTGGACGAATGCAAGATGCATGGCAGAGAAGGCATTATACAATGATATTCCCAAGTTTAACTTTTTGGGAGGTGGATTTGATACATGAAATTGTTGGTTAATATAATTTTTTCTTACTGATTTATGGTAAAATGGCCTAAATCTAATTTGGAAGGGGCATTTTACTTATCTAGTCTATAGGCTACAGGAAACAAGATTATAGTGAAGAAATGGCATGGTAGTTGTATGTTTACTTTTGAGATTTTGAGTAATTGGATAACTGGGTAAATAAAGGGCTATGGAACATTTTTGAAACCCTTCACAATTTCCCCTTACATACACACACTGGTGTATGGTTTACGTTCTGATAATTCATCAGTGATTAGCAGGGACATCAGAGATAAGATGATCTCAGTCAGGTAGTCCACCACATGGATGGCTGGTAGATGGGTCTAGATTAGACAGGACTGGATTAGTTTACACAATGCTGTGAGTGGGTGTTGATGAGTGTTAGTGGGTTTGATGATGTTTGTTAAGGCACTTTAATTGAGTAACATAACTGTATTGCACAAGCAGTCGTATCTCGCACTCTCCCACTTTTTTTAAGTGTACAATTTTTCAGCTCATTATTAATATTGTTATTTGCAATATTTGGGTAGTCTTTAGGATTATGGTGCAGATTTACAGACTTGCTTCATCTAGGTTTCTCCAAGAATCTTTGTGTAGTGGAGCAGGAAGTTCAAAGCATTAAACTTCATTCTGATTAGGAACATGTAATTGTATATTACATGATGAAATGTCATAATTAAATGAGCTCCATTTACATTCTGTTTCAACAAGTTGGAGTCTGCACATCTGACATGCTCTGTTGGCAAAAATGACTATGGTTAGTATTAGTGTTATAACAACAATGCCTTTTTAAATTCATATCTAGTCTCTTCGCGAGCATTGTTTTCCAAGTAATTTAAGCTAGGCTGATAAAGGTGTTAAAAAGGTTCAATGCTGTCAAACCTATTTAATAAATCTCTTTCATTCTCTTTCAGTCATAAGCAAATTGTAATGAGACGAATGTTCTGGCTGTCAGGTCTAGTCATATGGAGAATTAATTAGGAGTTAGCAGTGGGAATTCATTTACAGTGAACAGTTTGTTTAACAAGCATTAATTAAATGATAATGGCCTTTCTGTCATACGTCTCTGCTCCCGGTACTCAAACCCTTCATTCATTTTCTATCCATGGCAAAATGTCAGTTCTTTATAGTCAATCATACTGCAATCAGTGAGACAAATTACTTTACTTTAACACATCTGCTAACAATTTATTTTTTTTTCTTTCAAATTTTTCCATTTGAGCCTCTGTCTCCTTTTCTTCTGGGTTCCAGGCTTTTCCAGACTGTTTCCCCCCCCCCCCTCCTTTTTTTCACACATGGAGCAATAAGTCATCTGAGACTTCAGTTCTCCACACACTGGACAGAGTTTGAAAACCCTCCTACTGATCACTACTGACTCACTCATTCCCACTCCTCAAACAGACAGGCCTAGCATTTTGCTAAAGCTGTCGCCTGTTTCTTTAAAGTGCTGGTATAAGCCTCCATATTTGTCTTTTGTCATATTTTCGGCACGGCAAGCATATCCAGTTTCTGTGCCGACGTGAGTGTGTGTGTGTATGGGCTGTTATGTAAGTGTGTGTGTGTAGCTAATGTAAATAGCAGGGTTGAGGTTCTTGGGGAGCAGCTGGCAGTGCATGTGGGGCCTCAGGAACTTACGGTGACATAACACTCCCAGGACTCACTGGCAGAATGCAAGGAATGTCTCTTCCAATCACCTTCAGGCCCGCGTGAATGTTTTAACAGGACCTGGCCTTGTCTGGTAGAACACCTAAAAACCTGCACTTTGCTGGACTAGCGTCCTGACAGAAAGCACTTTTAAAAAGAAAAAACCCCAATTGGTCCAACGTCTGTTTCTTCTGCTTGATTCATTGCTTTGGACATATCAAACGACAGAGACTTTAAAACAGATAGCGTCGTTTTAGAGCACTTGTGTGTTAATAGTAACATCCGCTTGCAAGGCCACATGTTAAGTCATTGTAGATTAAAAAAATATATTCTTTAAATGATACTATTACAGAACGATTTTACCTCACTAAACTACCACTTGTACATGGTGTGTGTGTGTGTATGTGTGTGTATGTGTTTAAAGAACCTTTCTTTGCCATTCTGATATTCCTTCCAAGAAAAATAATATGATGTGGAGATTCACTATATTTAAAAAAAGGTTCCTCAAATGCAACCATCTCATCAACACAAATGGTTCTTTGACTGATGATAACAAAATAAAAAGGCCTTCCATTTCCTGATTTCTGATCTAACACAGCTCAGTGATCAGTGGAGCATAAGGCTGAGTATGATAGAAGTACAATGACTGAAATAGAGAAGCTCTTGATCTAGCACTACAGCAAATAAAAAAACTTTAGAACTAGACCCAACTACACATTTTAAAGTCTCTTCGAATGGAGCTCCAAACCAGATTCTCCTGTCCAAACCCAGACATCTGGAAACCCAAGTTAGACATGTGTAGCTGTCATCTCCTCCCCCACTAAAGGTCTCCAAAGGTCACTTTGCTTTTTAATCCAGATCAGATCTACAATCCGATGTTTGCAGTCATAGGAATTATTAAGATGATCTTAAACATCAGACAAGTATAGATGTTTCAGGAGAAGAAACGGAAATTTTCATCTTCAGAAAGTTTTCAGTTTGGTCAAAAATATACAGATGTAAATGGGGGAATGGGGGTGAGCAATAAGCAAGGAAAAATGGTCATAAGCGACTGCGTTTGTGCATCGGGGAGTTTGGCTTGAGGAATCACATGTAGTTTGTTGGGTTTTGGATGAAGCATTTATGAGAAAGACGATCTGAAAGGTAAAATCCACTGCCTCCTCTGTGGCATTTTTGCTGTGTTGATCAGTGAATAGCGTCACCAGTTAGTCAAAATGCCAACAAAATTAATACCACACCTCGCACTGCTGAGCCAAACGTTTTCACATGCAGGTTGTCTGGGTGCACGCTACGGTTCCAGCTGCATTTGGTATGAAGGTAGAATAATAAATAAAGCAACTGTTTAGAGGTGAAGTATAATATGGTTCTGCCATCGAAGGCATCAAAGGCCAAATTAATAAAATGAAAAAACTAACCCAACAAAATCAACCACAACACACTATTCAAAAGCAATGTCTGCATATGCTGATAGAGTATTATAGGGGAAGGACAATTAATTCACCTACAAACACTGAACTGGACCAGCCACTTTCCATCGTGATCACTGTTATTTTAATAATTTCATTGAACTCTCCTAATGTCTCCTAATGCTTAAGTTTATTGTTAGAAATACTGCAGTGTTTTTCAACATAATCACTACTTCCTGCACATGGAGCATAATGCTGGTTGCTACAGAATGTCAAGTTGAGGCATTACACTCTGTTATACACGTGCTTTGAGTCCACAGTTTTCTGCCCTTTTCAAAACTATAATCTGTGGTAACTGATCATACTGTACAGGTGTAATCAATTGGGATGAAGTTGGAAAACACTAAAGTATTTCTTTTACCTATTTCAAAGTTCAAAATCGTTTGACAATACACAGGAAATCCTTTGCCATTTACAGAGATTTAAGAATTATTTGTACTTGATGTTTGTTCATCCGTATGGATACAATACATTTCACAGAAGGTTCATAGTAGTGCTGTTCATCAGAAAAAAAGGACAGAACCATAATAGTAAAACTCAGCGAATCCAATAAGAAATACACTATATGGAGAAATGTGTAGGGACACACCTCCTAATTAATAAATTCAGGTGGCTTCTTTATTCCAATGAAGGACAATCTGCTTCAAAATTTGTGGACATAGTTTGGGGAAGAATATTTTCTATTTAGTTACAAATACCAACTTTATTTTTCACATGCATAGTCATACAAGTACAACACACAGTGAATTGATTTCTCTTAATTTAACCCATGCACTAAGTGAAGCAGGGGGTTGCCACCAATGAGCTTGCTCAAGGGTATCTCAGCAGTGACACCAGCAGTTAGGATTGGAACCCCAAACATCTGATTGCCCTAACCACTAGGCCATTCAGCTACCCCACATCAGCTGCCCCACATCAATGTGCAACAGGGCACAATGCAAACTCCATAAAGACATGGTTGGACAACTTCGATATGACAGAACATCACTGGCCCGCTCAGAGCCCTGACCTTGGAATGAACTGGAATGAAGACTGTGAGCCAGACCTCATCATCCATCATCAGTGTCTGACTTCATAAATGCTCTCCAGAATGAATGGACACAAATTCCCACAGAAATATTGTAAAAGTGTTCCAAGAAGGGTGGAAGCTGGATTAGCCCCAAAGGGGGACTACTCTATATTAAATTATTTTGTTATAATCGTCTATTGGTATAAAAAAGGCTCTGGTTATAATCGTAAGGCCCCCCAATACTTTTGTCTGCATAGACTGACTGGCTTTTTGAACGAGCAGTCACACGGTAGCTTCACTCCACCCTTTATTCTTCTGTAGACAGGTTTATATCTTTGGTAAGGGATTTCACAGGACTGAACAAACCTGATAGAAACACATTTTAGCACCTGCCCATTGGCCTCCATTATACATGTGCTTTGAGTCCACAGTATAATACAGATGTATATCTTTGTAGGGTGTTTCTTTTCACCTCACAGTGCAGAATAATCATCACCGAAAGAACACTTAGTCTAGTGCGCCCATGGGGTTACGAACTACAACAACGCCTCAAACAAGCTCTCTGTTTGAACCTGTGAGAATCTAAGTGAATCCGGGTGTTCTACTGACAGCCTTCACTTGTGACCTGTCAGCGCTCATTCAGTCTGTGTGTTGTAAAGGCAAGCTTCCTCAAATTATGGTGATGACCCGCTGGCAATCCCCTTCAGACAGGAAAAAGGGAAAAAGAAGTTTAGAGATGATGTTCTCCAGACGTTTATTTAGCTACATTCCTCCACAAACTGCTCTTTATGTTTTGTTTAGACTGAGCATTTCAGGGAAAAAAGGTAAAAAGGTGGCCTCGCAGACAGATTGAGCCTGTCGTCCCCTGACTTATTATCATGAGGAAACAGGACACCCTACGCTTTACACGCCATGGTAAAATAGAAACCGCTGTGACATTTAGAATGCTGATAAACACACCAGCTCTTCCTTATTGTTAAACATGAGGTTTTCAGCACACGGCAGTGATGCAGGACTACCTGGAAATGAGTAATTAGACAGTGTTAACCACAAAGGGTTAATATTCCAAATAGCCTGTTACCTAATCATACACTTCGAGTTGCTTTGCAGGTCAACTGAAATCAGAGAAATAAACAGGAATGTTGGTGACAATCCTGCTGTTCAGCTTTTGCATCTTTTATCTTCAAGTGGACACAAAGTTCTTAATTGACTTTCGATATTCTATCTATATAAATAAACCTTATTCTCAGTAGGAAAATCATGACCACCTAAAATAGTCTATTACACTAATCATAATAGGACTGAATTGATACAGGTATCAATTGTGGTATGTAATGCAACCTAGAAATTTTTGACTAGTGCTTCACAATCATAGCAGATAACAACACTTCCCTCCATACAGCAGGCTTAGGTTTTATTTCTTGCCTAGAAAGACTTACACCAGTCATAAGGACAAGAAATGAATAAACTCTACCAAATATATTTATAATTGTTAAACATTTTAAAAATTTAATGAGTACGAATACCTGTATATGTGAAAATGTAAATTTCAGCTTCAGCAGTAGATTGAGTTTATCATAGTATCTGTAATACTAAGTTGCAATAGTCGCTGGCTTGGAAATTGAAAGAAATATTTAGTTTGAGCCAAATGAACCCTCTAACCTAAACAGGGTGTCATGTATATACTGTCATAACCCAAGGACATCACAATAGCATTAATCAGAGAAAAACCTAGCAAATTTATTTTCAAGCATGAAATAGAAAAGCAAATGTTTTATTTACATTATTTTTGTGTTTCTGTGCTTTCATCAAAACTTATTTAAAAAGCTTAATTTTAACAGTGGATAAAAAGAAACCCCAGCATGTGGAGAGTGTACCTTAAACCTGACATGCTCTCACTGCACATCGCTGAGATTCTATAAAATGTGGCTAATTTATGAGTAACATAGTGTGAGTTCTGTGACTTATACTCACAGCTCAGCAATCGAAAAACAAAATGAAAAAAAACTACTTAGTGTGTCTTCAGGGCAAAGGACTCTCATGTTTTCATGACCAAAATAAAGCAGTGTTACAGTTTATCTCGCAATCTAAATGTCTTTAATTAATTATAAATCTATTAACTAAATAAAGGCTTTTACACTTCCTCTACTTTCACTCAGACGTAGAGTAAGATGCGAGTTTTTTTTATTTGAAGTGGAAAGAGGAAACAAACTGTGGGGATGAACGAAAGCCATTTCTTCCCTCATGATCCATACTGGGTCATGTGTTCTACAATTTAGGAGCTAGATTTTCATGATAGTTATACAGCTTACTTATCATCTTTGTTTAAAACTCAACAGATTCTTACAGTGTAAACGAAACAAGATGATTATAATTTTCTGGGAGTTTTGAAGGCCCAGGAGACTCTGTGTTTGTCTATGGCGCAACAGAAAACAGTAGATGTTTGCAGAGGTGCAGGCCTAAGTGTTTGACCTGGCACATAGCAATAGAATGTCTGTTTAAACTATCGCTGAACCATAAGGATGTGAGTTCAAACAGAATTGCTCATCAGTTGTGAGAATGATATTCAGTTTACAGTGTTGGGGATGTGGAAAGGACTTTATTCCTACAACAAAGTAGTGAAACATTCTTGCTATCATATTACAGCTGTTGAATTAATAATACTTTCTTTCCTTTATTCGTATGTTGTATATAAAGGAGACCATGTTTGCGGGCATGGTTTTTAAGTCTCTGCTGTGTATCCAATAGCTGCCACAACGATAAAAGTCATTCCAAAGAATAAAACAACAAATAGAAATAATCACAGTATTTCATTTAAACGGACCATATAGCATTTCGCCATATGGCATGAACTGAATAATGGTAGATAAAGTATGCGGCTCCTACACGCTGCACAGTGGGAATATTGGTACCCTGTGTAAATGATTACATAAGAAGCAAATATCATATGTAAAACATAGTTTGGATTAAATGTGATGTTGCTTTTATCTTCAGATACACTGACCTGTCCTCAAATGTCCCATAAAGGTGAGAGTAATTTTTCTTTTTCAAATAAAGCCTTACTTTAATTGAAACACTGTGCAGAGCCTAATATAAAAGAATACGTTTGTGAATATTGCTCCTATACTTGTGCAGGCTGAGCTTGTGCCAGTCAAACCCAAATAAATATGCCAGTTCAATTCATTTCAGTTCAATTTTATTTATATAGCACTTTTTTTACAACTAATATTGTCACCCAGAAGCTTTACCAAATCCAGGCCTGATGGCCTAGTGAGCAAGCCAAGGGCAACAGAGGCAAAGAAAAACACTCTAAAGCTGAAGGAAAAACCCTCAGGAGAAACCAAGACAAAAGCAACATCACACCTATCAGGACTCTGTGTTTTTGTCTCATTAGTTAGATGGCGAGACACATATTTGGCTCTCAGACTACAAAATCGGAATTAGAGGTGGCATAATACCACCTTTTCATGTCTGATACCAATACTGTTGCCTCAACCTTGAGTATCTACTGATACCATTACCAGTATTGTCATTTTCCCTCCCTTCAGCAACTAAGCTGTTACATTTGCATTTAAGGCATCTAGCAGATGCTCTTATCCAGAGTGACGTACATCAGCACTTAATTCATTCACATTCTTCCTACCTGGGAGGCTAGACTTAAATTAACACTTGCTTTTAAGCAAGCTACTACCAGATAAGTTACACAGCATTAAAAACTTTGCCAAAAAGAAAAAGTTAGAGATTAGTACAAAGTTAGTGGAAAAACATGGACAAGAGTTTAGAGGGAAAGGGTTTTAATACCATATATTAAAAAATATGCAAACAATAAGTACGAGGACTTGTTAGTCCAATAGGTGCTCCTTGAATATGCTGTCAATAAAACATTTACCGTAAATTCCGGACTACAGAGCGCACCTGATTAAAAGAATTAGTTTTACTTTTAAACGTTACGGTAACATAAACAAAAACATATTGCACATGGTTTTATTTACGAACGGTGTCTGTAAAATGGCTCCATTTAAGTATACATACGTATCAGTAACACACAAATTTTGTTGCTTCTGCTTTTTACTGAACAGTGCATGAACAACATTCCATCTCCTACTGACTGGTAAAAATATACACAGTATATATACTGCACCCCACCAGGAAAAGTCATTAATTGCCATTTTCATCTTCCTTATATTTGTAATGGACTCACTCGGGCTCGCCCTGTGAATACGAGCCAACCGGGATCGGTCTGGGAGTTTGAGCTGCCTAAACACTCATCACAGATGCAAGTGGGGTGCGCATAAAATATATCAACCTGAAACAAGCCTATCAAATGTGTGACTCCCCAAAGATCCGTCCGCAAATCTGTGTCTGGTGCCGGGTCTGGTTAAAATGTTTTTAGTGTTGTGAAAAAATAACATGCATTAGCTGCACCGTATTATTAGCCACAGAATTATAGTTGGGAATGTACGGTATGTGGTGTGTTTTTACTCAGAAATAACTCCCTAGGCCTCAGTGTGACGTATGAGGTTTGAATTTCTGCACCATATAGTGCACAATTTGTCCATTATTGAATACATAGCAGAATTGCCAATGGCTCTTTGTTATATTTTATAATATAGAATATAATACACTGTTTGGGTACAGGACCGACGTCTTTCTTTACAGCTTGTTTCTCATAATTAAGCATTTATATGATAGTTCAGGCTATCGACACTGTAGTGATTAATACAAGCAAAATATTAACAAAGAAGATGATGCAAGTAAGAGCACATACATTCTCAAAGTACAACTTAGAAAGTCCAGTGTTTAAGCCTACCCAAGCTAATCGTTGGGCATTAGCTTAAATTAGCCAAAATTAGCTAAAAGTCAGTCAGAGTAGAACATGCAAACTCCAGGCTTAGTTTTAATAAAGAGCTGCTTGCTTGTTCTTTTTAAAATACTAAAACAGAAAGAAAATAGCCAAAGAATGCATAAGCTATGTAGCTAACGGTTGGCCAGCTGGCTAATTCCTTAAACTGGAACTTAAATATTTTATTAGAAATAAACTGAAGTAAAAGTAAAATGACTAATTTCATTCAATGCAAATCCCCCTTAAATGTTTTATGGGCTTTTGGTTGTCCTAAAGCTCTTGGTACTTTATTCTGTAACTATTTGTAGGTGTTTAGTGCACAGCCTGTTGCTGTCCCACTGCACTGCCCTGACTGTTTGGATTCAGAGGTGAAAAAACCCTGTGCTGTTTGAAGTCTGGGACTGACACTGGGCATAAGCAGATTGTGTAAATGAATAGAAGTCTCATGCCTACGCAGGCTTGGCTTGGTATAATAGTACTGCTCAGCCAGGCTTTCCCCACGCAAACCTTGTTTAATCACTGATGCCAAGCAAAGCATGAGTAGTGTGACCTGAAGTAACACTGTCTGTGTCTCATTGCTTTGTTTCTCATCAGTTCAGTCTTGGTGCATTTCTTAGAGAGAGTGAACAAAGGCATTCTAGGACAAATAAAAAAATTCTAGACAAGTTGAGTCTGAGAAATTGCTACAAATAATGACCATTCCATTAATGTAAATTAAAGTGGCCCCTTATAGTCAAGCGTTGAACACACTACAGCACATTGTGTATATTCAGTTGAGTTAATTGTGAACAACGTGAATTCTTCTCTGTTTTTAACCCATTCACCAAGTGAAGCGGGGGGCTGCCACTAATGAGGGCCACCCGGGGAGCAGTGTGTGGAGACGATACTTTGCTCAAGGAAAACTCGACCCCACATCATTCTGATTGTAGAGGCAACTACCTAACCACTAGGCCCCCAGCTAAAGAAATATTCAGACTGAAGGATTAGGCGGAATCACTACAAACAGCAAATGCAGTCTTTAAAGGAAATACACAAATAACTTTCATTAGTCTGTAGTGTGTACAGTACTTATGTAATTTTAGGTAGCAGATAACTTAAAGGTCTGCGGTGTGTACCTTTTGCTTATCTACTATGCTTATGTCTTGCCCTTATATTTGCTTTTCCTAAAGAAAAAAAGTCCAAGTTTGGTTAGAGTCAATTGAGGGCAAGTCTAAGTGCAACTCCAGTCTCTAAAATATGAAAATAGTGCTGCATTAATGTTTTTTCCTTTCATGTAACATAAAATTGGGAAACAGGATACATTAGCATCCATTGCTTTAAATATGTGCATGTGTATATTACTTTTACATCACCATTGTCTTTGATGCCTTTTTTCATCCAGTGTTATTCTCGGGGTTATACATTACAACTCTTCAATAAGGCAACTTACCTCACTTGCTGCCAGGCCCATCTCTCCGGTAGAGATGCGATGTGGGCTGAGGCAGATCACAGACAATACCGAGAGGCCCCCTTCATCCCTCAGGCCAA
The DNA here is from genome assembly GCA_037577295.1 of Ladigesia roloffi. Taxonomy (NCBI): domain Eukaryota; kingdom Metazoa; phylum Chordata; class Actinopteri; order Characiformes; family Alestidae; genus Ladigesia; species Ladigesia roloffi. The sequence goes on along the minus strand of JBBKCR010020909.1, from coordinate 1,205 downwards.
GGCTATTATTAGCACGCTGACGCAGGTGCTGCAACACGTCATGTCGAATAGCCACAACATTGCATGACCATGACAGCCCCTGTTGCCAGGGGAACAGGGAGTGATTAAAAACTACTGGAAGACCATGATGCCCAATCTGCCCGGATCATCTTTCTAATGAAGAACACCCTTACCCGGATACTGACCCTTTGTTAGTGAAAGAACTTTGTCCTGCATGTTTGCAGATCTATCTCATTTTTCTCTCTCTCAGTCATACACATGTTTTTATATTATGCTATGACTCCATAATGGCCACCTGTAGTGAACTGAGATCTGTAGTGAAACAGAATAGTTATGCACTGTTTATGTATGCATATGTACATATTTTTATAATGACATTTTTTACTCAAACTGTTTGACTAAATGTTTAATGACATAATTTGCAAACTTTGTATTAATTACTGACTAAATACTCAAATGAGTTACTAACCGATGATAATCAAGGTCTTCCTTAATCTGTGCTTTAATAAGTGAGGTCAGGTTTGCTAGTAATGAACTGCCACAATTTTTTGTCACACCTGGAACACTGGGGAGCAATATTTATATTATACAAACACACTAAATGGTCAAAAGTACTGGGACACACCTCTTAATTGTTGAATTCAGATGGACCCTTACTGCCAGTCAAGGGTATTCTTAATGCTTCAGCATACCAGGACATTTTGGACAACGCCATGCTTCTAACTTTGTGGACAGTTTGGGGAGGAGCATTTTGTATTCTAGCGAGACTGTTTCGCAGTGCAAAAAGTCCATAAAGACATGGCTAGGATGTCCCACACAGAGACCTGACCCCAACCAGATCCAAAACCTTTGGGATTAACTGGAACAGAGATTATGAGCCAGGCCGTCTTGTCTAACATCAGTGCCTGACCTCATAAATGCTTTAAGGAATACATGGGCACAAATTCCTGCAGGAAATCCAAAGTCTTGTGCAAAGTGGTTGGCTGTTATAGCTGTAAAAGTGCAAAATTGGACCGACTCCACATTAAGGTCTGTATATTTTAATGTTTTATCTATCTATCTATCTATCTATCTATCTATCTATCTATCTATCTATCTCTATATAACTTTATCTATCTATCTATATATCTAACTCTATCTAGCTATCTATCTATCTATCTATCTATCTATCTATCTATCTATCTATCTATCTTTCTATCTATCTA
>JBBKCR010020841.1:0-10000 GCA_037577295.1 Ladigesia roloffi | reverse complement strand
ACTGATGTTACTGTAGTTATTATTAATACTGATGTTACTGTAGTTATTATTAATACTGACATAACTGTAGTTATTTTTAATACTGATATTACTGTAGTTATTAATACTGATATTACTGTGGTTATTATTAATACTGACATTACTATAGTTATTTAAACTGAAATTACTGTAGTTATTATTAATACTGATATTACTCTAGTTATTAATACTGATATTACTGTGATTATTATTAATACTGACATTACTATAGTTATTAAAACTGAAATTACTGTAGTTATTATTAATACTGATGTTACTGTAGGTATTATTAATACTGATATGACTGTAGTTATTATTAATACTGATATGACTGTAGTTATTATTAATACTGATGTTACTGTAGTTATTGTTAATACTGATATGACTAGTTATTATTGATACTGATTTTACTGTAGTTATTATTAATACTGATGTTACTGTAGTTATAGTTAATACTGACATTACTGTAGTTATTATTAATACTGACATAATTGTAGTTATTTTTAATACTGATATTACTGTAGTTATTATTAATACTGATTTTACTGTGGTTATTATTAGTACTGACATTACCTTAGTTATTAAAACTGAAATTACTGTAGTTATTATTAATACTGATGTTACTGCAGTTATTATTAATACTGATATGACTGTAGTTATTATTAATACTGATATGACTGTAGTTCTTTTTTAATACTTATATTACTGTAGATATTATTAATACTGATGTTACTGTAGTTAAAAATAATACTGATATTACTGTAGTCATCATTAATACTACTATGACTGTAGTTATTTTTTAATACTTATATTCCTGTAGTTATTATTAATACTGATATGACTGTAGTTATTATTTATACTAATGTTACTGTAGATATTATTAATACTGATGTTAATGTATTTATTATTAATACTGATGTTACTGTAGTTAATAATACTACTGATATTACTGTAGTTATTATTTATACTAATGTTACTGTAGATATTATTAATACTGATGTTAATGTATTTATTATTAATACTGATGTTACTGTAGTTAATAATAATACTGATATTACTGTAGTTATTATTAAGAACCTGGAGTATGGCGGACCCCTGGTATAGAGGAGATCAGTGGATCTGAACGGAATGACTGGAGCTCCCCCTGCAGGCCGAACGTGGCACTGCGCTCTAGAGCCTGATCCTGAATTCTGTGATTAAACGGAGGGGATTTGGAAAGGGTCTGAGTCGCGTCACCCCGGACTCATCCGCCGCATTAACCCGCGAGTTTAAAACCCGACCCAGTTTATCACAGCCGAGATAAAAGTACAGATTATCAGTAACCCGATTAAAACTACTCAAACACTTTTCACACATTAACAGCTCAGAGAGAACCGCTCCATCACAGAGCTCCGCCAGATCAAACACACACCCAGGGGAACTCGGGATATAAACCCTTAATACACACTCGGGGGAGTCCGGGGTGTGGGTGGGGCAGAGAGAGAGAGAGAGAGAGAGAGAGAGAAACAGAGAAAGAGAGACAGAGAGAGAGAGAGAGGGCGAGAGAGAGACAGAGAGAGAGAAAGAGAGAGAGAGAGACAGACAGACAGACAGAGAGAGACAGGCAGAGAGAGTGAGTAAAAGATTTAAAGATTTAAATAGATTTAAATATCCTTTTATTTGACAGATCAGTAAATTATTAAAAAAATAAACATATATTCACTTAAACATCATGTCAAAACACATTAAACTGTGCATTTTAGATCATGACAAAAGCAATGACCAAATACACATGGAAGCCAATCATTTCTAATTAAACAGCAACAGAACATAAAGCTTCCTTACATCACCAAATTTGTCTAAAAGCATCAAGATCTCGCATGAGTTTACAAAACTAAAAATCTATTAAAATGCTATATTCCACCAGAGCAAACTGTGGCGTCGCTGCTGGGCTCATTTTATATCTTGTTTTTCCTGCTGAGGTAAATAGCCATCTTTGCCTGGCCCAAAATAAAATTTATTCAAATACTGACATGTTTCTGTCGCTGAACCTACTTAAAACCAAAAATAAAAGTTTCCAATGTAAAAACTTGGTCAAAACTAAGAAACAGTGTGTTTAAAACCAAGCACAAAGTCTGCAGCCTGGCACAGTGCAAAAAAGCATGGAATAGAGAAAAAAAATTAAATAAAACAGAAAGAGCCCCGTGCAATAACCTCCACTGGAGATCCCCCGTTCTCTTATCCAGAGGAGGTTTATACAGGGACCTCCACTCAGGCTTCCGATCACCCCTTATCTCTACAACCGTGCACCAGGGTGTGTCAGTTTTATTTTCTAGCCCCCTTTTATTGAGGGCCTTAACACACGCCTGGTACACCTGGTACACTCATTCAGTAAGAAAGGACCCGACTGGACCAGCAGACCTGTAGTCTCGCCCAGAACAGGTGAGAGACACAAACTGGGAGAGGAGTCCAGTTCACTGGGATTCATGACCCCAGTGCAATAATCTCTGATCATGTCCCGTTCGGCCATAGTCAGACACCCCTTCCATTTCTCTAAAACCCGGCCTGTCATACGGAGGGACGTCACCCCCAGACCTGCTGCTACTGCAGCTACATTCTTAAAATCTGGTCCAGCCAAGTCACACAATTCCTTTAAAATCACAGTATTTGAACACAATAAAAAGCTGTTAAAACCAGTAAATCCTTGAGGAGTAATGTCCAAACGGGACCACCAGATCAGGGGCTCTTGCAACAGCCAAAACAGAGAAGAGGTCGGTGTTTCCTGTTCATTGTCAAAAAGGGACCATATCCTAAAAATACTTTTATAAAATGAGGGTAAAACGGAAACATCCAGGCTGTGCGGCTTCATTAAAAAAGGGGATCTGCCTAGGCCCAGCCCACAGACAGCGTTGAGGATTTTAAAAGCTAAAAATCTCCAGGCTGCATGTGCAGGGCTGGTAAAAAAACGCTGAAAAAACTGCATTCTAAAAGCCGCTGAACAAACTGCATTCTAAAATCTGCCCTGCAGATGAATTAGTCTTGCCCCCCTTCATCTTTGGGTAAAAACACAACTGCTTGTGGGACCCAGTGCAAATTATCCCAGAAAAAATTATGAGTATTGTCTGCAGCTTAACCAGCAGACCCAATAGAGGATCCACACAGGCTAGCTTATGCCAAAAGTAAGACTCTACCAAATTATTAATAATCAAAGTGCGACCCCTCTACGATAACTGTGGTAAAAGCCACTTCCATTTCTCCAATTTACCCATCATTTTTTCCACAGCCCCAGCCCAGTTTTTTTCTTCAGTCATGTCATCCACTAAAAACACACCCAGATACTTAAAACCATCTTTATCTCCACTGTAGACCATCTGGCAGCTTTGCTGCCCCCATTGGCCAGTCACCTAACAATAGCGCCTCACTTTTCATCCAATTCACTTCGACTGAAGAACAGACACCAAAATCTTTAATTGTATTTAAAGCCAAATCAAACTCTTTCTATTCTTTTACTAGTAAAACAATGTCATCAGCTTAGACTGATAAACAAAGGGGAGAGAGAGAATTGAACAAATGTATCCCACCTAGGGCAGGGAATTTAATGTGTTAATTAGATTCATTAATCACAGAAAAAAATAACGCATTGATATTTTTAATGCAATTAACGCTTTAAATCCTGCCACTAATTGGCAGACATGCGGTACTTCTTTTCAAGACCAAAAACACGTCAAATCCCCAAATCACTGCTGCAGCAGCCAGAGAGCACAGGTCAGTTCACAGTGCGCGAGAAAGCGTGTGAGATTTGGAAGAACATTTTTTTTAAATGTCTAATAAAAAGTTGTCCTGTGATGTCTTATGAATGTTTTTTGCTGATTCTGACTCTGAAGGGGGATATTTGCCATTTGGAAACGATGCTTGTGCGTCTCCCGGTTCAACTCTGGATTTAGCATTAGCATGAGCTGGGGGAGTTAGGAGAGGTAGCAGGGTGATCTTGGTCTGAATAGGGCTGGAAGTAGCGATGACAATGGTGGCTGGGTTTATTTCAGAAACGAAGAATTGTATAAAAACTGTCAAACACTGTAACCAAATTCATAGGTTTGGTTCAATCAGTGATAAAAATGTCATGACCATTGTAGGCTTGTATTCAATAATAAAATGGTAAAACAAACTGCTTTTAGTAACGTCTGAATGTATGTGCGATTAAATGCGATTAATTAGTTTAATTAACCGTCACACCATATAATTAATTCGATAAAAATATTTAATTGCTTGACAACACTAATCCCACCTAAAGTGGATCAGAGTTTTTGCAAGAGAGGCTATATTGCAAGTGTGTACAACATTCCAGAGAGGGAGCAGTCTTGCCTTATACCTTGACACACCTTAATGGGAGCACTCAAGCCACCATTAATCTTCAGGATACTCTCCACGTCAGTGTACAAGACCCGTATACTCTGGATAAAAACTTTACAAAAACCAAAACTCCTAAAATATCCCATAAAAACCTATGCTCTTCTTGGTCTAAGGAGATCATGCCCACATTACACCCCCTACCCTTTGCAATACGCAATAGGTCATGGATCAATGAAATGTTATCAAATATGGGCCTACCAGCTACACAGCAGGTCTGGTCCATCACATTCCTCCGTCTACTGGCCAGCAATGTCCACAGCAGTTTAAAATCACTGCAAAGAAGTGAGACCGGTTTCCATGCTCTTATGTCGATGGGGTAACAGCGAGCAGTTTCTCTCCCACCTCATGCCAGAAACACTCAGCCGGTAGCCCATCCAGACCAGGGGCCTTCCACACTCCATACTCTGCAGGGCACCTTTCAACTCCTCCAGAGTCAGAGTAAGCCTGTATCGATAAATTTAGCTGGACGATAAATTGTCCCAGAAGTTATTGCGATAACTGATAATTATGTCATTGAGTCAATTTCTACTGATGTAATGATAATGGCATAATAATTCAAATGCACCCATTCAAAGATCCAAACCTTGACTTCTAAAGATCACATAACCCTGGGAGTGGAAGACATTGTAAGACAGTCAGCATATCTTGACTTTGTGTGGCTTAAGGCAGGATCTCTCAGGAGTAACAATGTGTCTAGCTGTGCTAAATTCTAGCATGTCCCTATACTTTTGGCCAAGGGGATCATCTTTGTCTTAATAACTCTGGTTTGCTGGGGGGTAATCTGAGAAAAAAAGCCCTATTTAACTGTGAAGTTTCCCAGAGATTGTGCTTACCCCGTCTAGAAAAGCCACAAGAAATGAGTGCATGTTAAAACCGGACAGGCTCTCTGCACTTCTAAAGGCCTTTCTGTAAATTTAGACTCTTCTCATTAAAATAAAATATATTTACATGTGATTATACTATTACTTAGGTATTTTTTATTAGCATTATTACAAACGTAGAGCTTTATCAGCTCCACAGCGCACCAGAGCGCGAGACACTGAGTGAAGTACGTGTCACGGTTTTGGGTTAAGGAAAGGGAAAAGGGGCGGACTCCAAAGGTACATAGACATGAGTTTAATGACGACTGCACAAAACTAAACAAACTCAGGGAACCAATACATTCATTCACAGAACTGAACACAGGATTACAAAACTAAATCCGAACCAGGGAACAAGCAGACTGACAATGGGGAATACAGACATGGGACCCGTGCTCCTCAAACGAACAACATAACATAAACAGGGGCCACGGCTTGAGGACACCTCAGACAAAGTAGATGTGGTGGTGCAGCGCCATGCACCTGATACAGGGCAAAACAGGAGGAACACGAGCCTGAAACGAGAAGACAGAGACCATTTATAAAACATAAAACAAGATATACTGGGAATACTGGGAACAGGGACGAGGCAGAACGTGAACGGGGCAAAATGGGGACGAGGATGAAACACACAGAGAGGTACCGCAGACAGACAGGGAAACGAGAATAAATCAAACTCAAAACTTTTGGCCAAGGGGGTCATCTTCGTCTTAATAACTCTGGTTTGCTGGGGGGTAATCTGGGAAAAAAGGGGTCTTTGGAAAGCTCTCATTGAGCCCTATTTAACTGTGAAGTTTCCCAGAGTGTGCTTTCCCCGTCTAGAAAAGCCACAAGAAATGAGTGCATGTTAAAACCGGATAGGCTCTCTGCACTTCTAAATGCCTTTCTGTAAATTTTGACTCTTCTCATTAAAATAAAATATATTTATTGGGGACGAGGATGAAACACACAGAGAGGTACCGCAGACAGACAGGGAAACGAGAATAAATCAAACTCAAAACAACAAAATAAGGGAAACAGGAACAGAGACATGAAAACCTAAACCATGAATAAGGAAACGGGTAAGACAAGAACAGAAATGTGAACACATCAAACGGGGACCGAGAGGAGCAGGACAGGGAAACCAGAAACATAAACACATGAAACATAAACATGAGCAGGGAAGACAGAAACGTCAATATAATATACATAAACCAATATAACAGACATGAAAACGTGAAAAGTAAACATGAATACATGACCTGAACATAGAAGGACGGACAGGGAAATGAGGACACAAAAAACCTGACTGACAGACGGGGAGAACACAAACTAATACAACATAAATAAAACATGAGAACAGAGACAGGGAAAGGAATGAGAACAGACACTGGCACAGGCTCTCTTCATAGGCTCCGCTCTCCTTGAATATGGCAAGGGACTCACTAGACTTAGAGAAGTAGTGAACACACGGGGACAGGAACAGGGCGACATACACTACACTCAGGACTGGTCACACACGAGGTACCGTGCTCTTCAAAGAAACAAAGAAAATCAAAACCAGGGAACAGGTCTCAGGGCAGGGCTCTCCCTGAAACCCACGAGGAAAGGGGCACACGGGGACTGAAAAACGAGGGAGAGGAACACAGACCTAAAATGGACAGTGGACAGGGACGTGAACGTGAACACAACTGAAATTAATTGTGGACTGACCTGACAGGGGAATAACACAGAACAGGGGACCAAAACCAGTGTTCCTTAAGGTAAAACCAAAACAGAAAAGGGACAGTACCTTCCAGGACTCCCTCATCCAGGTTACCATCCTCCTGGGCTCACCGTCCTGGGCTCCATCGCCCGTGTTCTCGCGGACGAGAATCTCATGGACGGGAGACTCATGGAAGGGAACCTCACAGGCAGGGGCGACACAGGCAGGGGCTAGGTCTACCAGAGAGGAGCTAACGGGAGAGGGACTAACAGGGACTTATATGGGTAAACCGACATTGAAGCCGACCGTGCGTCGCGTGAGACAGGAGGGCTTGAGGAACATGGATCTGGAATAACAGGATGAGAAACACCAGGGATGGAAAGACACTCACCAAGACGAGGACTGAGATTCAAGCTCTCTGGGGAAACTCATGCAAACTAACAGGGAACTAGAACATGAGTGGGAACCAGGAAGATGAAGAAGGAACAGCTCTAGTCGAAGACTATGCCTACCTTGAGAACATAGAGGGATCGGCTAGTCTCCAACAACATGGAGCGAATAAACCTCTCCTCGAGATGCAGGAAGAAAACGACCCTCTCAAGGCATGTCAAGGAGTCGTGGAACTACCTCGGGACATTGAGGGACATATACAAGGGTCCAAGGGACTAGTGCCGACCGTGCGCCATGCAAAGACAGGAACAGCAAGGGGAGAGCTTGGATCTGAAACACAAGACAAGGAAAACAGGGAGGACCAAGTCAAACATGCACATGGTGCACACAACGATAACGAGGGGAGGAAGGAGGGGAAGGGAGACAACACTATGGGAACAAGACAAAACAAAACATGAACAACACAGAAACGATAAACGAAGCCTCAGCAATCCTAGGTGTATGTGCCAGATGTCTATGTACAAATTGGAAATTAAAATAAGTTTATGTTTGATATTTCCTAATTCTCAATTTTGGATTCAGAATGTATATTATGTTGATTTAGTGTGGTGCTTTTGTAACAAAAAATAGATACTGTCACTTTAAGCACGTATGTGCAATAGCAGTGCTAAAGAAAATAGTGGCATATAGTTTGAGGACAAGGCTCGAGATAGGGAGTCTGACGGTTTTCTGACCGTGTCATGCTGTTAGTTATAGAATTGCATATGTATGAACCAGTTTCGTTAGGGAGACTTTGATTTGTATAGATATGTGGAATTCATGTGCTTTTTGTTAACAATAAATCTGCAGAAAAAACCTGATTCAATTGGAAGATTTGTTTTTTTTAGCTTTTTGGATCCTGGAACACGCGTCAGCCACAAGACTCTGCTTCGTGTGGAAAAGGAATATTGGAATGTATACAAGGCAAGTGGAAACCGAACTAGTAGGATAACGTTAGCAAGGAACAAAAGATCAGCCCCTACATATGGAGTAAAGTAAGTTTGGGTAAGCTGCAACTTGCTTTTATTATTTTTGGAAGTTTGCCTTAATGGACGAATTTACTGGACACTTAGTTTGTGGAAAAACAGAATTGAAAATGACAGAGAAGGCTACTGAAGAAAGGCTGCACTGGTTAATTCAATCCAGGAAGGTTAAGCTTGGCAACTAAACTAGCCAACCTAATCAGATTGAAAGGCTAATGGAAGATGATGCTAACGTGAACGCAGTTAGACAAAAATTGTATTTGGACTATCAAGACTCATTTGGAGAGTTGAGCAAGATAAATGATAGCTTAGAACCATTAATGTATATGGGAGAATTTCAGAAGGACCAAAGTTCTTGGTATAAACCAAATGCAAGTCGTGTGCATGGATTTATTCATCACGTGGAACTGTGGATTAAAGCAGCTGAGGAGCGTGCAGACCAAGCTAGGCACTGTGACGCTGATCTCCATCCATCAGACAATGTCTCAGCTGTGTCCGTAATTAGCAGTAGGAGTAGAAAGCCTGGGTCAGCCACTGGGAGCAAAGTGTCTAAGCTGAAATTGAGAGAGCGACATTGCTTGCGCAAGCAGCAGTTTTAAAACTAAAACAAGATCTTGAGTGTCAGGAAGCTGAACTGAAATTGAAAAGAGAAGAATTAGCCTTACAAACTTCTGTTTTAGAATTTTTTTTAATAAATGAGCATTCATCACAAGTGAGCCCTGCACACTCAATTAAACTGTGTGGTGAACTTATAGGCAAGCTACATGACAAAAAGATAGTATTCTTAAAGAAAGGACTTTGTTTTGGGTTGCTTGAAGCAAGGTCACATAAGCAAATTTTGCAAAGGAAAGGTCAGTTGTAACGTGTGTTCTTTAACTCATCCTACACTGTTACATATTAAGAAAAGGAACACAGCTGCTGAAACAGAGAAGAAGACTAAGAGCAGCGAAACTCAAACAATCTTCAGTGCATTCATTGCTGCAGAGTCGAAGGGTTGTGAGGTGACTGGGGCTGGGGAAGATGACTGTATACTGGTAATCCATCCTGTTCAGGTCAAAGCTAAGAAGGGAAGGGCTGCAGTGTAGACTTATGCCTTCCTGGATCCAGGAAGCTCAGCCACGTTCTGTACAGAGGCATTGATGGATGAATTGAAGCTCACTGGAAGAAAAACCGACATACAACTAAGAACCATGAACGAAGAGAAACCTGTATGTACTCACATGGTGTCAGGCTTGGAGGTCAGTAGTTTGTCTGGTGAGGAATTCATTGATCTTCCAGATGTCTTCACGCAAAGGTCAATACCTGTAGGAAAGGAAAACATACCACAACAAAAGGATCTTGAAAGGTGGACCTAACTTAGAGATATAAACCTACCTCAAATTGAAGCCAACGTTGGATTGCTTATTGGAGCAAATGTACCTAAAGCTATGGAGCCATGGGAGGTGGTGAGCAGTGTTTGTAATGGGCTGGACTGTCAATGGACCTTAGAGGGAGACCTGCAGTCGTGCAGACAAGAGAAAGCCAATGAAGAAAATGGCAAACCGTATTTCAGCCTATATTTACAAAAATATTATATAATGCAAAATATATTATAAACAATATATTTTCAGTAGGTTAAATATATTAATCCAACTACA
>JBBKCR010020831.1:0-12097 GCA_037577295.1 Ladigesia roloffi | reverse complement strand
TGGTCCGGTTCAGGGACTGGACTGGGAATCAGAGTCTCTGGAATGTCCTTCAGGAAGCCTGGAGAACTGTTCCTCAAACACATAAGCATACAAGAAATTCTAGATGTTTGGAAGCAAAAAGAAGTGAGGAGGTAAAGATTTGCACAGTAGTGCAGATATTGCCTGAAGATGTGGGAGGAGCTGAGTGACCATAGAGGGTGAAGTTCTTTTCAGCAATGAGGGGGCAAGACCCTTAAGCAGCGAGGTAAGGCCTTACAGTCGTGGGACGTAAGAGCCCAGTAGAAAAGAACCTAAGGTGGAAATTTAGAATGATAAAAATGTCGTCTCTCAACATGCAAGACCAATATATTTAAATTAGCAGTTTAAAACTAAGTAAAATCATCAAATTTTACATTTACGGCATTTATCAGACGCCTTTTTATCCAAAGCAACTTCCATTCCCTACCTACAGGGGGCAGTCTCCCTGGAGCAACCTGGGGTTAAGGGTCTTGCCTAGGGACCCAGTGGTGGTGCTGGGGGTAGGATTTGAACCCAGGACCTCATGGTGGGTGGGGGGTGAAGGGGGGGTCTTTTCTGAATCGTTTATAAACATGGAATTGGTGGTTTTCCATATAGAGTTAAAAGTTGTAGCAGTAGTGCTGGTTGGTGTGTGTGAAATCCAGTAAAGGTTATACACTGATATTTACAATCATAAACCTATTGGTCCTTTCTCTATATAAAAAACACTCTGACTACTTCGTTCTGTTTCTTTTACAAAAACTGAAACGCGATTCTTGTATAGTTTCTGTTAGGAGAATGAGTTTTTTTCCCACTAGGGACTTTTCGGATGGTTTTATTTTGGTTGGAAATGGTGAAGACTGAAAGGGGCGTGTCTGAGAGTTCTGCTCCGTCTGATTTCCACGTTGTGGAGCTCAAAAAAACTTTAAAGGGAGGAAGAGTTTCATGTGACGATGAAAACCAAGAGCATCAGTGGCTGCACACTCAACCAAAAATGTTTTTTGCTGATTTGGTGCGGTGCTGGGAAAATTGCATCGCGAGGAATAGTGACTATGTAGAAAAGTGATGCAATTTGTTTGCTAAATTCTTAACAATGTTAAAAGACCTTTTGAACGACACTTGGATGTTGCAGCTACTCTAATAAACAATAATTAACAAACACATGTGAAACATCATCCAGTACTATTGGTTTTGCTATTGTGAATAGTGATCGACCGATATTTATTTTTTTATTACCGATTCCGTTACCAATTATTTGCAGGTTTATGTGCCCGATAACCGATATTCTGAACTCATATTTATTTACTATTATACTTCTGTATTTGACACAGTTATTACAACACCACTCAACTGAAAAAACTGTTTTATGTAAAATAATCACTCCCTCCTTGCATACAAATCAAAACACAGTTACTAAAGTCTTCAATGGTGCATAAACTACATATCAGTAATTTATGTAACACATCTAATGTGTGCATTAATAGCTATTATGTTTAATAAAGTTTACTAAATATAAGAAAGCAAGTATGTATACTTTACTTTTGCACACAGTTTCCCCCTGAAATGGGGATCATGCACGTAATTCTCAAAACGGCCACCAGATGGCGGTGTTTATCGGTAAACCTGATATTACAAAACCGATAACCGATGATGGTAAAATGCTTAAATATCGGGAAAAATATCGGTAAACCGATATATCGGTCGATCTCTAATTGTCGGTTCTTAAACACAGGATTAGTCCCTTCAGTTTAATTTAATGTGTGAAGTGTTGAAAATTGTGTTCACACATTGGACTGGCGCTTTTAAAAAAGATGAAAATGACTTGTCAGTACTAGTGGTGGGAATATAGAGAACCAGTGCTATACTGGTACCAGTGCCGGACTGGTCAGTGCTGAAATCTGGAGGATATCCTGCACACACAGGGCTGCTGTCAGACGCATTTACGCTGCAATAACACTAACACAGCTGTCTCAGACAGCATTATCAGTAAAAGGCTAACCGTATCCATCCCTAGTCTGTACGAATGTATTAAACCCGATCAGTATTGGGATGAATACTGTTTGTCTTGAAGGGCTGTGATATATTTGTGTTAGGCGACGTTGGTATCGACCAATTTTTGAGCTTCCAGTTCTGTATCAGAAAAGAACAAGGAATACTAAAACCATCTGTGTGTGTGTGTGTCCCTGGCAGTGTCACAGTCACCATATCTCTGTATCAGGTGTGTGTGTGTGTGTGTGTGTGCAGCTGGTGAGGTCCGCAGACAGGACAGCCAATTACAGGCCAATTATGTCGCTCCTTGTCCTGAATACTGCAGCAGCCAAATGACCTATAAAGCCATGTCTGGGGGGGAGGGTGACCTGGGGGGGGGGGTGACCCGGCAGGTCCCTCAGTGTGCCTTTGTAAAAACACACTACAACACCAGAGTAGATACAGAAACACGGTCAGACTGTTGATCAACAGCACCTGCAAACACACACACACACACAAATACACACACACATACACACCAACACACACACAAATACACACACACACATATACACACACACACACATACACACACATATACGTGGTGTTGAGTAACAGTGTCTTCTTGATAAAATGTGTAAAATGAACGATTGACAAACATTCACAAATTCTCAGATCAGATCGTCCTTAACAAAGTGCTTTGTTTACATTGTGAGCTAAAAAACATCAATACACACTACAGATACACATTAATATACATTAATATACATCAATATACACTAATAACATAAATATCAGTGTTTTTTGTAAAAAAAAATGTATCAAATTGTGTCAACGCTCCGAAAGAGGACGCTCTAAAATAATCGATTACTGTTTATATAATACAAAAGCAGTTCTCAACCCACAAATGCAGCAAACATTTATTTCACTGTGAGCTCTTAGTAATGGGATGTTAAATATTAGACAATCAATTTCTGGAGAAAATCCTGACTGAATTTCAGAGATGTTTCAGTAAACCAATGTTTCCCCTGCCATTAAACAGAACTGGCGACTCTCCTGGGTTGCTGTTTAATGGCAGGGGAAATATGGCTATGTCGGCTGGGATTAAAATATAATACACGCATTATTGGACACAACTGTATTTTGGGGTTTTCCAAATTCTCTACTTTAATTTCCACCCACTGGCTCCAACTCCCCGTTGCCTCCAGCAAAGGTGGGGGGACTTGTTCACACACATGGCGTTGAGCAACATCACCTACCCTATAAACACCAGAGCTGTAATACACACACACACACACACACACACACACACACACACAAACCGTGTTGAGCAACAGCACTTGCTCAGTAAATACTCTGGAGTCGGGTTACAGGAACCTGCTCCTCTCCCGACAAACACACTCCTCGTGTTCATGGACTGCTGGAGCAGCAGGATATTCATAGATCTCATCACAAACACACACACACACACAATACACACACACACATTTACACACATGCCACCAACCCACCGCACAGTGGTAACATAGTGTTGAGCTCAGTGCAAAATCTGCTCTTGCATTTTAGAGGTAGACCGACCAACAGATGACCAGTCATAACAAGAAGAAAAAGTGTCTTGGTTACTATAGCAACAACATCCAAGTTAAAATATTGAGCAAGTCTATAGATCTTAATGAAAACTGCTAGCTGAGCTAGCTTAGCCCTCCCGTCACTCTGTTTAAAGGTGCAGAAAGAGCGCCTTTAAGTGTGGGGATGTTCCATCGGTGGTGTAGCCAACAGTGCTGCGCTGTGGGGTGTTGCGGAAAAATCAGCATTTATTAATTTAATACGATACATTATACTTATTGTTTTTACACTTTATCCATTTCACTGTTTCGCTTATTCTGTGTCCAGTGATATTCCTAGTTTCTGAGACTCCAAGTCTCTACAGAGTCGTGTTGACTTTTAATGATAATGCCTTACTCAAAATGTTCTAATGTTTATCTGTGTCATGAGTCTGCCGTTGAACACTGGGGGGTGTTGCAGGACTACAGTCCAAGACGCAGCTGGAGAGGTTTTAGACTAATTAATGAGAATATTTAGAGAACTTGGTCCGTTGCCATGCACGGACTCTTTGTTTGTCCTCTATTCTCTCTCTCCTCATCTCCTTCTCCTCATCTCTTTGCCTTCACCTTCACCATACCATGATTCTATTAGTTCTGTATATAGTGTAAATAAACTCACTTTCATGGATTCCTGCAGTGATGTCTCGTTTCTTGCCTCCAAATGGCTGCCTTTCTAGCAGCACGTGACAGAAAGAGTCCATCCACAAGACATCGCGGATTCCACAAGCCACCCGACCCGAATACCTTCCGACTCCCTCTCACTCAGGCCTCGGCAGAACCAAGATGGCGGCGCCAATGACAACAAACTGGCGAGTGCCCTGAGCCCCTCCGGTGAGTCTCCATTTCCCTGGCTGCTTTATATTCGTCAGGAAAGACGTTCTGTGGAGGAGTATCAAGAGAGATTTCTCGCCACTCACACCCTTCACAGTGATACGTTCATCTGGGACAAATACCAGAAGGGGTTAAACCCGCAGGTCCAGGACGAAATGGCTGCTCGAGACGAGCCTATTACCAATCTGTACGAGACCATTAGATCTAGCCTTCGTGCAGAATTTTCCCTCAACCAATTAAACTCTCCTACTCAGACGTTTTCTTTTCCTCAGTCTAGTCCCTCCTCTCCATCCAACTTTTCCCCTCGATCCAATTTTCCTCCTCAGTCAACTCTTCCTCCTCAGTCCAAACTTTATCCTCAGTCCAACCTACCAATTCAGTCCAACCTACCTATTCAGTCCAGCCTGCCACCTCGGTCTAGCTCTCCATTCCAGCAATTAATTTCCAACGGGTCTCAGTCGCTCGCTCCACCCGCTTTCGACTCTCCACCCGCTTTTGGCTCTCCACCCGCTTTTGGCTCTCCACCTGTTTTCGGCTCTCCACCTGTTTTTAGCTCTCCACTTAATTCTCTGTCTCAGGCCAGCCCTTTCTCTCTCTCAGCCCTCTTCCTCAGAACAGACCTCTTCCTCGATCCGAACCCTCTCTCTCTCCAGCTCAGCCCTCTTTCTTTCCGGGTTCAGTCTCCTCTCTCTTTGGTTCAGTCTCCTCTCTCTTTGGTTCAGTCTCCTCTGTCTCCGGTTCAGTCTCCTCTCTCTCCGGTTCAGTCTCCTCGCTCTCCGGTTCAGTCTCCTCTCTCTCCGGTTCAGTCTCCTCTTTCTCCGGTTCATTCCCCTCTCTCTCCGGTTCAGGTTCTGACCATTATTACCACATCTCCGTCCATTACCATCTCCAAGCCTCCTGCCACTAGATCAGTTACACCTGGGTTGCAAGCCAAGTCCAAATCTCCAGCCACCAGACCAGCAGCGTCCGGGTCTCCAGCCGCCAGACCAGCCATGTCCGGGCCACCAGCTCCAAACCGGCGAGCACCCGCATCAGGGTCTCCAGCCAAGTCCAGCTCACCAGCCGCCAGACCAGCCGTGCCTGGGTCTCCAGCCGCCAGACCAGCCGCGTCCGGGTCTCCAGCCGCCAGACCAGCCGCGTCCGGGTCTCCAGCCGCCGGACCAGCCGCGTCTGGGTCTCCAGCCGCCAGACCAGCCACGTCCGGGTCTCCAGCCGCCAGACCACCCACGTCCGGGTCTCCAGCCACCAGACCGGCCGTGTTCGGATCTCCAGCCGCCAGACCAGCCGCGTCCGGGTCTCCAGCCGCCAGACCAGCCGCGTCAGGGTCGCTAACCAAGTCCAACTCACCAGCCACCAGACCAGCCATGTCCGGGACACCAGCTCCAAACCGACGACCAGGGTCGGGTCGCTCAGTTCCTGCTTTAGACCGGCGGCCAGGGTCAGGCCCCTCGGTCCCTGCTCCAGATCAACGACTGAGGCCGGGGTCCTCGGCTCCTACTCCCCACACCGGCCTACCTTTAAGCTCCCTTCCGGTTGGGTGGACCTGGTCGTCCAGTCTCATTGTCCAGCGTCGGACGACGTCCCGTCTTCGCCTCCAGCGTCGGACGATGCCCCGTCTCTTCATCCTCCAGCGTCGGAGCAACTCCGCCGTGGTGGTACCGTCCTCGGTTCCCTCACCCTCCCTTCCCTCCATGGTCGGGTGTTCTGGGGGGGTCCTTTGGGCACCCCGGAGTTGCGCCCTTGAGGGAGGGGGCTCTGTCATGAGTCTGGCGTTGAACACTGGGGCGCGTTGCAGGACTACAGTCCAAGACGCAGCTGGAGAGGTTTTGGACTAATTATGAGACTATTTAGAAAACTTGGTCCGTTGTCCTCTATTCTCTCTCTCCTCATCTCTTTCTCCTCATCTCTTTACCTTCACCTTCCCCATACCACGATTCTATTAGTTCTGTATATAGTGTAAATAAACTCACTTTCATGGATTCCTGCAGTGATGTCTCGTTCCTCGCTTCCAAACGGCTGCCTTTCCAGCAGCACGTGACAATCTGAAACTCTGTCCTGCGCGAGACTATAGAAGGCCAACTCTTTGTAAACAGGAGATTTTGGGTTACTATGGAGACTGAGTTCGTAGGAGAAGTGACGCCCTGCTCAGTCTGCAGGAGTGACAAATAACTTTGTCCAATGGACTTTTAACACCTCCTGATGCGTCGTCTTTTAGAGATTATGTAGGACAGGGTATAAGATAGGATGTTCTGTGTGAAGAAGTCGGAGAACAGGTTCGGACAGGGAGGCAGACTTTTCTGTGTTTCTGTGTCTTTATCTTGACCCCATCTGCAGATGATTTTAATAAATCTTTCTTATGATTCAATTTGAGCAAAAAGGGCTCTGTTGGTTTTTTCGAGTTTCTGCACCCATGGAGGGCATCTCTTGTGAGCCCCGAAAGGGGTAATCGGGGGAACCGGTTCTCTGTTCCCGTGGTTCTGACTGCAGTACAGTAGCATTTGTGTGTTGAGGGCGCGGTGTCATTGTGACCAGTTGTTGTGGTTATGGTCAGTTAAATCTGTGGGTGTTTGAAGTTTCAAAATTATCAAGTTTTTTTGTCATATGCAAGTTAGTGCAGGGACAACATTGCAATGAAATGTGATTGATGAGAAAAGACATGTCACTCAGCAATATAACAAACAAATAATAAAATTTAAAGAGTAAAATATACTAAAATATTTAAGCACAATAATTCCAAATTTCAAAAATAGAATGAGTATATGTGTATATGTATAGAATGCGTATATATGTATATGTACAGCATTGTTGCACATGAAATAAAGTGGCAGGACTGAGCAGCAGTAAATGGCATATAAGTACAGTCTTTGCTTTTTAAAAATTAATAAATAAATAAATAAATAGGGAGTGCAAATGTGCAAGGTTTATCTGAGTGGTTACAGTGTTGTTACAATATAACAGTCACTGCTGGTGCTTTAGACTAGATGAACGTGCTCTGAACACCATTGGTGTTTTTGTAACATTTTGTATCTGCGCTACACAGGCTTTCCTCTGACGCTGTTTAACTCCAGCCTGCAGCAATGTGTAGTTCCCTGTTTTCACCTGTAGGGGCAGTAATTATTTTCTCCAGATTGTTTACGGGTTGATTCGTAGTTGTACATTTTGTCGCGTTTGCCAAAACGTCTGAATCTTGGGACATGTTCATTCCTCCAAAAGGTTGACCGAACGCAATGTAAACGCAAAGGATTTTGTCTGAAATTATTGCCAAGAAAATGTTGTATGCACCATTTTTTGACGCCACACTCCAAAGCTCCAATGAACAGAAACGCAGACGTCCAAAAAACACCTGATTCAGACGCCCAAGTGGACCAATAGTGGTCAGTTTTTATGGAATCAGTGCAAGAGCATTCTTTGAATTATTGAGGCCCAGTTCCAAATATAAATTTTTTTTAGTTGCATATACAATTATTAAGATTTATGTATTTATCATATCACAAGGTATTTATTTATCACAAAGCTCGTCATCTTAAAAATATATTCATTTGTTTTAACTGATTAAAATTCATTGGTTTTCACTATTAACATATTTATGATGGTTCTAAAGAATAAAATGCATTCTAAAAATTTTATTTTTAAATCAAATCAATAAGATGCAAATAAGATGCAAAATCTGAGAGGTAGGTTGTTGTGGTGCATTACTAACAGATATGTTTACACTGCAGTAGTGTTCTGTTTTAATGGTGTGATGATACATCATGACCAGGGGTGGAGCTTGGGTGTGGCTTTGGGGACTGAAGCCCCGAATGTCACTTCAAAAGCCCTGAATCTTTTTAAGCTTTTAAAAAATATGACAACCCTGACAATATATGCTGCCTATCAAATACATTAAAACTCATTAATGGGCACAAATCCCTCTTTCCTTCATTCTTAAAATGCTATTATTTCAATGGGCTGAAACCAGAATTTCACCAACAGATCGTTGACTCAATATTCCAAACACTAACATTAACGTCTACTTTCTACTCGTCTGTCATCTGTCAGAACTTGCCTCTGTCTTCAAATTGCCTCAAACATTACCATGGACATACGACAATTCTTTAAAAAAAATTCCACCAGTGATACATCAGAAGCAGCTGCCAGTAACATTTCAGGTCAGTGATATAAACTCATCAGTTCAGCGCATTTGACATTTGATGCTAATCACAACCTGGCTGTACAGTACAGCACTGCATTGGCTATGCTATGCTAGCTAGGTTAGACTGCAAAGAGCAAAGTGCTATGATAAATCCTCCCCTCACAAAAACATATAACCAGCGTTGTTTAAATGTCAGAAATCTGTCCAAATGTAAATATCTCCCTTTATACTTTATTTGAAAGTGTTATTTTACCTAATAAAAATGTTAGGCTACCTTACGTTAAAATGTGAACCAGGCGGCACGTGTTGAAAATACAAGAAAATATCAAAAATATGTTGGACATATTCTTTACTTTATTAAAACTTTATTAATGTTTTAGATAACACGTTTAAAAAGATCTCATAATGTGTGATAAAGTTATCCCATTGCAGGATCGCTGTCTGACAAGCTGCCAAGTGCCACTGCACTGCCAACAATCAGGGCGGAGGCTGGTCGCGAGAAGCTTCTCAAGCCAATATTACATCACGCAGCACTTTGCAGGGGCACTGATCTATAAGGCACCTGGATAAAGCGTGTAGCTCCACCTACGATCATGACTGTTCACTGCTGTTACAGTTACTGCGTGATAATAGTCTGTTGTTATGGTTTCAGTGAAATAGCAATTTGTTGCTATGGTTTAAGAATGAAAATTCACTGTTTTACAGTTACAGTGTAAATGCCGGCTGTTGCTGCTCTTACATTGTGACCTAGAGAAGCAACAAATGTTAAAATATCATTGTATGGTAAAACAGCTCCTTATGTAGAAGTACTCTCACTCTGAAACCTGAGGGTTCTAGACTGTTTTACACTGTTTATATGTACCAAAATCAGAATTTACTGAACTTTTCGAGGGTTAAAGCTGAACTTTGTTTGCCACCTGCCTTTGAAGCCCTAATAAAACCAAAAACCACCAAACTGTGACCAGTGTTGCCTGGAGAAATTCTCAGGAAGAGAAATACTGCTGTACACTGACAAGTACCTGTCAAAGAAATTATAACTACTCTAATCAGGCCTGAGCAAAAAGGTAAAAAAAACCCCACAGGGGTCTATCCAGCATGTCTGAGAAGAGCACCGGCAGGCTCAGTTTTTCTTTTTCGAATGACAAAACACTGAAGATCCAAACTGAGCAAAGTCCAGGAGATAATATTCCCAAGGTGAGAATCAGGAGTTGGACATAAACAATCAAAACTATCCAAATATTCAGGCCTAAATATCCAGAACATGTTATCTGAAGTGATTTCTGTTATGTGAAGCTCATTATTGACATCTTTTTCTCAGTGTTGCTCAGTGTTTTTATGTGTTTGAGCACAGAATTACTCCTTAACTGCACTGAAGGACAGAAATGTAAGGAAATGTCACTAAAGCTGCCCAGAATTCCTCCATATCTGAATAAACTCACCTGTGTTTTTCTCCTGCTGCTTCCTCTCCAGTCACTCGCCTTTCCCACCAGACCAGCTCTCAGAAACACATTCCCCCCACTGACCTACATCAGAGAGAGAGGGAGAGAGAGAGAGGGAGTATGAATGAGAGCAGGCTGCGTCTGCTCACCTCATTAGCTATGGATCAGCTCAGATTAGCTCGGCTGTGTCTCGCTGTGACTTTGTGACACAAAACCATTAGTGTGTGTTGAAATCCATGTCTCTCCGCCGGCCTGACGTCTGAGAATGACGCTCTTTCTGGGTGAGGAAACTGAACTGACCTAGGTCGTGTGTCATTAGAAATGTATCAGTTGCTATTGTTTGTGGATCCCTAGAGAATCTCCATATAAATTCCTTAAAAATAAAAAAGGAATATAACAAGAACATCTTTATTCTAAACATTCAGAATGCCCAGGAGCCACAGCAGTGAAAGGCAAAACTATATTAATACATTAATGAATGAAGTATTGATGCGGTAATATAAAACAGGTCCTAGCACAAACTAAAATCTTAAATACATATTAACATTATTCATAAATTACGGCAGGTTAGGAACCAATAAATAAAATGAACATTTAAAAAGCTGGCTGCTTGGTTCCAGGTATTTTCTTATTGGTTCTAATGTGGAACATATTTCAATTCCCAACACTAAACTGACACAAAAGCACTAAAAAATTTGCATCTACAGCATCATTTCAATCAAAATCACCTTAACTATAACAACAGAACACTATCACTCTGTAATTGCAAAGACAGAGGCTATTCCACTGTAACTATGACAACAGAACACTATCATGCTGTAACTATAACAACAGAACACTATCACACTGTAACTATAACAACAGAACACTATCACACTGTAACTACAATAATAGAGAACTGTCACAATGTGTATCACAACAGAACACTATCACACTGTAACTATAACAACAGAACACTATCACACTGTAACTATAACAACAGAACACTGTCACACTGTAACTATAACAACAGAACACTATCACACTGTAACTAGAACACAGATAACTGTCGCACTGTAACTAGAACAACAGCACACTATCACACTGTAACTAGAACAAAAGAGAACTATCACACTGTAACTATAACAATAGAAAATTGTAACACTGTAACTATAACAGCAAAAAACAGTCACACTGTAACTATAACAACGGAACACTATCACACTTTAACTATAACAACAGAGAACTGTCAGGTTGTAACTATAACAACAGAGAACTGTCAGGTTGTGACTATAACAATTGAGAACTATCACACTGTAACTATAACAACAACAGAGAACTGTCAGATTGTAACTATAACAACAGAGAACTATCACACTGTAACTATAACAACAGAACGCTGTCACACTGTAACTATAACAACAGAGAACTTTCAGGTTGTAACTAAACTAACAGAGAACTGTCACACTGTAAGTATAACAACAGAGAACTGTCACACTGTAACTATAACAACAAAAGACTGTCACACTGTAACTATAACAACAGAGAACAGTCACACTGTAACTATAACAACAGAACACTATCACACTGTAACTAGAGCACAGAGAACTGTCACACTGTAACTAGAGCACAGAGAACTGTCACACTGTAACTATAACAACAGAACACTATCACACTGTAACTATAACAACAGAGAACAGTCACACTGTAACTATAACAACAGAACACTATCACACTGTAACTAGAGCACAGAGAACTGTCACACTGTATCTATAACAACAGAACACTATCACACTGTAACTATAACAACAGAGAACTGTCAGGTTGTTACTATAACAACAGAGAACTATCACAATGTAACTATAACAACAGACCACTGTCACACTGTAACTATAACAACAGAGAACTGTCAGGTTGTAACTATAACAACAGAGAACTATCACACTGTAACAATAACAACAGAGAACTGTCAGGTTGTAACTATAAAAACAGAGAACTACCACACTGTAACAATAACAACAGAGAACTGTCACAATGTAACTATAACAACAGACAACTGTCACACTGTAGCTATAACAACAGAGAACTGTCAGGTTGTAACTATAACAACAGAGAACTATCACACTGTAACAATAACAACAGAGAAC
>JBBKCR010020766.1:0-12098 GCA_037577295.1 Ladigesia roloffi | reverse complement strand
GGATATGGATAAATTATTACATATATAATTATACAATTTAATAAACCTTAAAATAACTAATAAAACAATAACAATTAGTAATAACACAAGATATGAAGAATTACCATTAATAAATGCTCATTCTGCCACAACACCTGCTACTATCCAAGTTACCCCTACTGGTACATTTAATTTTAAGAATACAGAATCAGATAGGAGGTTGTTTTCTTGAATCAGTATTGAGGCTGATTTTCTTTTGGAGGGAGTTGTGATCCACTCTTGCACATGGCAGCCAGTTTTGTTATATACTTTAAAAAGAACCATAGAACCAAGCGTGTGAACAGGGAGGTGGTTAGGGTGGCTAGCATTCCACATGACATGGACAGCTGGTCCATAGTCAGTGAGGCTTAATCCAAAGGGACCTAGAATGTAAAGGCCATCAGCTCACACTGAAGCCATTTCAGACTCCCTTCCAGTAATCCAGTGTATTGAATTGTGTGGTGGAGCTGGGATGCTGGGTGAATTATCCAGGCTATGTGGAGACAGGCAGCTCATTAGCTCTCTTTACTGCCAGGCCAAATGGACCAGGGGAATGTTGCTGGTAAAAATAGACAGGCTGCAGTGCACTACACTGACCAGGCCCCTCTGCTCTGGTAATTGCTGTTTACCACTTAAAGCGATTCCCCGTAGAAATGGACGGCCAGGAACTATGATTAGTGTGTATGAGTGTGTGTTTTTGCGTGGGCATGTGTATTCCCAATGTCCTGCTGTAATGTCCAAAGCGTTTTTGACCTTCTGGCCCTCCTTGTTTTTACTATACATTCAGCGTCATCATGGACAATTTTGGCCAATAGAAATCCATGAAAACTCATTAAATATACCAAATATATACTCCATACATCCAATTGTAACACTTGACAAGCTCGTGGACACTTTTGTTAAGTTGAAACCCATGAAAACTATATTTTTAAATTCCTTGATATTAACACTGTTAAATCATATAATTTAGGTTAAATGTTTTCATTCTAAACTTGAACAATGTATTTTTTTGTGTTTTCTTCCATTTTTATGTCATTCCATTTTTATGGATTATGTCATTTATTCATTTTGGCCAAGCGAGCACTATTATTTAATATTTTATATAATGGCCATATATTTATATATCATGTTAATATATTGTTATATACTTTTTTGCTATTATACTACATAACATTTGTAACTAACATCGGTTCTTGTCATACATGTCAAATATATTCCTTTGTTTTTTTTAATCCTTCAAATACCAGTTTATTAAAAAAAAATCTCTATTCTCAGTGCTACTGGGGCCAATAATGGAACAAGTCTGAAATATGTAACTGATTAACAACAACAGTGAATTTTATTTTCATGCACAAAAACAAACCATAATCTGACATCCTTAAGGACAAACCTATGGAAAAAAAATGGAGTGCAGTGAGCCATTATACTACCAAACTAAGATTATTTTATAAAATTGCTTGCTTGGCAAAAAATGGATAAATGATATAATCTGGAAGAAAACACCAAAAACTACAATTGTCAAGTGTTGGGTTTAGAATTAAAGCGTTTGAACCTAAACTGTATGGTTTAACAGTGTAAATAACAAAGGATTTATAATGTAGTTTTTATGGGTTTCAAGCGTTTACCACTAAAACTTTTTAAAACAATGCAGGAATCATGTTCCTCAATTATAAACAATTTGGGGATGTAATCGTCTATGTTACATACTATCGTCAAGTAAAATGGCAGAATCAGGAGAAATGCCAGCAAAACGAACAAGTCAGAAGTGGAAATCATTACAATGGGCTCTCCATCCACGCAGCATTGTGAGTCCAGACTGTCACTAGGGCTCACCCTCTCCCTGTCTCTGTGTGTACTAGCAGACTGAGCTGTCCAGCCGCAGTGGGACCTCCCTGACCGCGGTGAAAGCTGCAGGAGAGAGACAGGAAGGCTGCCCACCTCGCTCTGTGTGTGAATTGCTTTTGTTTTGATTTGTTTTGTTTGAACTCTGAAGGAGCACAATGTGCCCAGAAAAAACTGTATTGCTTTGTTGGCATTAGAAGACTCAGATCAAGCACATCCGTGTAACCTGAGCGTCCGCATGCACTGACATTATCCAGAAATGCTGCTGCCATCCAAGCACATTTAAAATGGACAGAGATGAAGTGAAAATTTGTCCTGTGGGCTGATAAATCCATTTTATTTATTTATTTTTTTTTTGGAAGTCATGGATGACATGTCCAGAACCCTATTCGAGAAACAAAGTACATGGATATTATGAAATATTTTTTTGCAAAAGTAAGCAAAAGTATTTTTAATAGGGATTTTTAAATTAAAACCTAAGGACTTTAACTTGTTCGATTTAAAATATCATTTTCTGAGGAGGAAATATGGGCTTGCTGTCCTGTGTTGTCTACTTCAAAAACCAGTCTGGACTGAAGCACTTTTAAGAGCAGCAAACCATCAAATGTTGCTGGATTTTGGGCCTATAATATTACACTTCAACCCCTCTGATCTAGCCTTTATTTTCTCTCTTTTACTTCTTGTTGAGCTGGGCCTCGGAAATGAGACATGAAGGCCATAAAAACCAGGATGATGGGGGCAAAGTAATTTATTAAATGGTGAGAAATACGTTATAGTATAGAGTGGGAAAAGTGCACCATCAGTCCCATTATAAATGATGATGGAGAGTTAGTTGTCCATTGGAAGGACAAAAATATCAGATGGTAACATGCATGTGTCCAGTTTTTAAAGGTTAATTCTAGAAAAATTGTGTTTCTTTAAAGCATGCCTCACAATGGGAAGTGAATGTGCTTTTGTCATTTATCGTTCTGCCTTTGAAAATAAGTGTGTTCTGAATACGGATTTAAGGTACCTTTTAGGTTGCTGTATGTCCTGATGTCATGCTCAATTAACGGCATCATGGGAAGTGATGTAGCTCAATAAATCAAACGGAATATAATAACATGGAGCCCATGAGCACTTTTCCCTGCAAAGGTCAGGTCTGAGATTAATTGTACCTGGAAGATGAATCAAATGATGAAACATCTCTTGACCTAGCACTCTTCAACTTGGAATCTATTTTTAGGTCAAACCTTTTTTGCGTCTTATTCTGCCGCCGCTTTATCTCGGATAAAATGCGGTGTATACGTTCATGAAGGGAATCCAGCATCTACACAGCTGGGTAAAAATAGAGGGACAATGTGGAGGCGTCACTTAAGCATAAGAGCTACTTTTAGCCTTTGCATCACAGCATGGCCACGAGCGCTGGAGGAAGTCACTGCAAATGGCTGTCTATCTGTGTGGCAGGCAGCGTGGTGGACGCAGGGCCAGTGACAGAACCATTGCTGCATATTGACATTTTAGCTGGAGAGCGGAGGGCCTGAGGAGCTGGCAGCGGCACACTCAGCCGGGCCTGACACATCTCAAACTGGTGCTAACGCTGATGGAGCACAAAAACTAATTACTGGAGCCCCATGTTCCTTCTACCAGCGCTCCATTTTCTGAATCACTGCATACATTTCTAACGAAGCGTAGGAACACTCCATCCCTCGAATCGTGGGGATATTACAGTCGAAATATATCTTTGTTTTATGCCTTTATAACCTTCAATGAAAAAAACAACCATTTTGGGGGATTTCAAGCTCCTGAATAAGATGGGAACAAAACTATTCAAAATATTGTGATATGAAGTCCATAGTTCTAGAGAAGACAGAATTTTTCATAGTGTTACTGATGACAACCCTATGCCCAAATCCTTCAATGCCAATTACATGAAAAGGTTACAAAAACACTGCCCAACAATGGAGACATGGTTTGTTAATTGTTTTAATGAGGTTGAGTGCTAAAAATGATATATATAATTTTAATTTATTCATGACAAAAAGTAAATGTAGGAGGGCAAAACAAAAAAAAATCTTTTGCAGATAAATTATAGTTTTGCCATCAACAACATTACATACAGTAACAGTTCTTAACCTAGTCACACCCCATGTGGTTCCTGGTCAAACACAGTGAAAGTCAATGGGTTACAAACTGTGTGACCCAAAAAGGCTTTTGCTGTGGAAAAGGACCCCTGACCTAAACAGTCAAACGGCGCATAATGATATACTAATGGTTTGGATAGTGAAAATAATGGTGAGACATCAAGATTCCAGTTACCACCACTGTACAGAAATCAGAATTTAACTACAAAAAACCGTTTCACAGTAAATATGAATGACTTGATTGAACAAATATAAAAATATTGAAAAGTAGACATAAGTCTCCTGAACCTTTTCCTCACCTGCTTCATCAATTTCCATAATTGAATCCCCACTTCTATAAGAAAGTGGGAAATGTTTGACGTGTCAATATAAACACAAACATTTGGAGTAAATGTTTCAGCTTGTTTTCTGAGGGTATCATTATATTATTGATCATTGTTTATACGGCATGTTTATTTACAGAGTCTAATTAGTCTTTGTTTAGTTTGATTCAGCACAGAACACTGGGTGAAACTCTGATTAAGCATAAACTCTGTTTTTGGTTTTTACATTAATTTTATTTATGGTAACTGGAAAAATGTGCCAATGTGTTCCAGCTAGGCAGATGAAAAAAAAATACACACTGTACACTGTGAAATGTTCCTTTTCAGGTTTTTTTTAAAGAGCCACGCATTAAAAAACCATTATATCTAATCCTTCCATCACTTTATTTTTAAAGTATATTGTATCCGAAGGGGTTATTCATAGCAGATCATGGAAGTCAATGTAAAAAGATTGTTCAGATTATTTCTACAGGCCAAAACACAAGATATACAATATACCAAAGTATGCAGACAAAACTTTTAATTAGGCCACTCCATTCTGGTGCTGAACAGAAAACGATGCCATTAGAATGGAACACTGAAGCAGAATGGGAACGTATGTTCACCAGGCTGAATGACATGCGTCATCTCAAGGATTATAAAGCCCCCAGTGTTGGGCAGATGAGCACTGGAACTGTATCCTCACAGTTTAAAGGGGATCCATCCAGTCCCTGGATGAGATTGAGTGGTGTTCCAACTTCTTGTATAAAGCCTTTCCCAAAGGCTAAATGCTGTTGTTGTTGTGAAAAACATTTCCATTAGTACCCCTGATTATAAAGGACTGAAAGAATAATGTATTGAGAGAATATTTAAACATTTATTACAATTTTAGGATGATTTTAAGGCTTTCAAGAAACCATGAATACACAGATAAGGAAATCAGGGGCCTGTCCAGCACAGCTCTCTACGTAAGAATTACAATACAGACTCCTGCACCCAAATAGTGTTTAACATGTCTGTCACCTGGCAAGCCAAAAGCATAACTGATGCTAGATAAAAACAGCTAGATAAAGAGGTAAGCAATTCCACAGTAAAATCACAGATAATTGGTGTTGCAGGTACTGGGAAGTAAACAAATATATCTGTGTAATTTCAATCAAGGCCTAAAAAAGGAAACTTCATGTTTGTGTAGATAAAACATGAACATCCATTAAAGCACATCAACACAGGCAGCAGACATTTTATATGGCTATTTAAAATTAATTATATCTGAGACTGGGCGCAGAGGCGCTCTCACGAATACCTAAATCACAGAGTCAGGGTGACACATGCAGAATCAAGCACTTATATACAAGAAAGATATTCCCAAAGACAACTCATCCCTCCCCAGACACCACAGCGCCCTCTGCAGATGAATTCCTGCAGAACATAGCGACCTACACTGTGTGAACAAAGTATTGGGACACTTGCACATTACACCAATGGGGATTTTAATGACACTGCATTTGAAAACATAGATCATAATATGGAGCGGTTCCCCTCTTTACAGTTGAAACAGCTTTCACTCTTTCTGGAAGGTTTACCACAAAAAAAAGCCCATTCATTCTGTAGAGCACAGGTGTCAAACCTGTCCAGAAAGGGCTGCTGTGGGTGCAGGTTTTCACTCCAACCCAGCAGGAGGTTGGAGAGCTGATTCCACCTCTGTAATCAGTTGGCCTTGGTTTTCAGTTACTCAGGTGTGGCTTCTTCTTAGCTGGAACAAAAACCTGCACCCGCAGCGGCCCTTTCTGGACAGGTTTGACACCTGTGCTGTAGAGCATTCATGAAGTCCGCCAAAACTCACTGAAAGAGGGCATTAATCGGAACAGCAATCAAGAGGCCACAGCTAACCCTGAAGGAGCCGGGTGTCTCTACTGCGGAGTACTTGTCCATAGGATCACTATAAGCCCACATTGCACAGTTGCCAAGAAAATAAGGCAGATTATTAGAATTTTTCCAGAAGGTGTGTATTGGAGAAGCTGTTGTGGTCAGGTGAGACTAAAATAGAACTTTTCTGGCCATCAAGGACAACAATCTGTCTGGCACAAACCAAACACCATCCCTACGGTAAAGCATCGTAGGGGTATCATGCTGTGGGTAAGTGGGAAAGGGGACAAGTGAACTGGTCGGAACTGGAGAAAAGATGAATGGGGCAAAATATGGAGAAATTCTTGATGTATATCTGTGCAAGCAGGAGGACATCAACCCTAAACATACTTCTAAAGCAACGCCCCAGTGGTTTAAAGAAAAACAGGCACATTTCCTAGAATGGTCCAGGCAAAATCAAGACCTGAAAATTCCTGGGATGATTTAACGATTGCTGTACACTCTCAATCCACTTTGAAGCTAAAACATATTTGCTGTGAGGAATGAGCAAATGTACCAGTGTCAAGTTATGCCAAGCTTGTGGAAATGTACGTGAAACCCAGTCACTTGGGTGGCTGTGTGAACTATTGATTCAGGGAGTGGGTGAGCAGTTATGCACTCAGGTTCTCTTATTTTTGCATCAGTTGAGTAAATAAAGAGAATTCCTTTTCAATTCGTTTGTGATGGAAGAGAGAGAATACCAGGGGGAGAGGGGATGAACATGAATACTGTACATATGCATGACCAGTTCTGTACTGCTCTGTACAGAACCATCAGCACAGCATTTTAGTGAAAGGATTCTAACTGAATTATTTGGTGACTTTTCACTTGTATGAACAGATGCACTTTCCCTTTGGAGAGAAAAAAAATCTTATTAGGTTGGTTTCCCGGACAGGGATTTAGCCTAGTCCTGGATCACGCAGTGCTGTGAATAGAAATTGTTCATTTAAAAAGAAAGGCTAGTTCAAGACTAGCCTGAATCCACACCTGGGAAACCAACCTATCATGTAACAATTGTTAAACCTTTCCTGCAGGTGTGTCCTCCTCCAATCTACAACGCAAATCTCCCTTTTTCCATACCAAAAATTTGGCACATGATTGTGAATCAAGAGGTAATTTATAAACGTGTTCTTGTTAAAAACTGTGATTGGATAAGGGACATCTAAACATTTAGATACTGCTTCTCATCTTATCATGTGATTAACACAGAGTAGGAAACCATGGCCAATAAAGCACACTTTAAAGCAACTTAAAAACACAGACATAAGACTCTTTATTCAGCCACGTAAATATATACAAATTGCATGGACAAGGATAGACTCCATATATTTACAATAAACATTATTCAATACCTACTTTCTGGCATTCCATACCTTACAAATATGTGCAAGGACCACAGACAAAGTGACCCACAATACTTGACACTGAGGAACAGACTTAAAAGTTGTAAAAAGTGAGCATAAAAGTCAGGATAAAGGCAAATAAAAATTAAAAGGTGCTGTTGATGCAAAATTTGGGAGCTCATAGTCTGCGAATATTCCGTTTACTTCGGGCAGAACCAGCAACAGGAGAAACATGGGAGCGTGGTGTAGTTCGGATCATGCCCCGTTGACAGGGGGTAGCACCGTGGTACGCTGACTGGCACAGGGAGCAGAAGTCGAAGGCGCAACTAGCGCGCACACACACCGCCCTCAGCATGGCAGAGTCGAATCGCGCTGGAGAACCACAGTGGCGGCAACGTCTCAGACCCTCGTGGGCTTTAAGGGATTTAGCAGCCTGGTGAAAAACAAACATGTTAGGGTTGCATCTGGCAGCACTCGGTCAACAGTAAAAACTAATTTTAGAGTTTGTCATCTGACCAGTGCACAGAAAGAATGTCACAATAATAGATTCAGAGGGCATGATTATCTGGGAAATAATCAGTTTCACGACTATTTTGCATGTGTTAATTTCACAATGTAGACAGTCACATTATTTAGAAGTTTTTTCCCTTTATTTGCTGGTACGTTTTAAATAAGTTAAGACACAAAAAGACTCGTCGTCTTGATGAAACCCTCCGTATTCCAAAAAGACAAATCGATTATCTGAATATAATGCATATTCTGTTTGTGCCTCTGCTTTTGTTTAGTGCAGTCATGTGAGCCACCTTCCGCTGATTGTACAGTTTGTGCATTCTGGCACGCGTGCGCCACCAGCGAAACTTTTTCGTTCCATGCAAGTCCTGCCAATCTGTTGATAGCCCTGCCATAATCTACGAAACTCTGTGCTGGGGAGCTTTTACTAATTAAAATTTGGCCTAATTAAAAAAAAAGCCTGGACTAAAACTAGATACTGCCTCTATCCGTAAACTAAAATTGTCCATCCTGTCATCATTTACAGTATACAAATGATGAAAAATGGGATGCTACGAATTTATTTCCAAAAGCACTTCATCTCACCTCTTGAAACTCGGCAAAGCGACTATGCTGTGGAGTGTAGTCTGTCTGGATCCGTGTCTTTGCAGCTTTGTGAATGGGAGTATGTGTGGCGACATTCTGCAGGCAAGAAAACACTTTTCTTCTCATGCTAAAGTCTCTGGATAAAGACCCCATGGGTGTTCTTGATTCCTATATTAAAAAAGTGACAGATTATGAGCAATTAAAAAAAAACAGATATTTTCCTTTTTGAATCAATGGACAAAATATAATACACACCATTAGTGTTTTCTCTGTGACTGTGCACCTTTTAAGAGCTTTTCGATCCTGGCAAATGATTTGTTGCCATGTCTTGCTCACCTTTTTACAACTGTAGGGAAAAACACATTTTAGGGCACAATGCACTACTTCAGAATTGAAGAACATGCACATTGACAAAACGAGAAACGCACCACGAACTTACCTTATCAAGTCACATTCCCCAAGCAGGCCAAGGATCCTGGTGAGGATGTGCCTCATGTCCTTCTTGAACAGGCCGCACAGGATGTCCACCTGATCCAGGCCCATTTTTTTGCCGATGACGTTTTGGAGGTTATGGTTTTCAGCTACCTTGTTAATGACGGTGAAGTCGTATCTCTGAGTTCTTTTGTAGCTCATAGCCAGGGCTTTACACACATCCTCGTTAAACCTCAGGACAGGGAGACAAGCGGAGCTGGTCGTTGGAAAGTCATTGTGCTCTGTACACCTCTCCGGAGTTTCTACAATGTTAGTGTCCGTGTCTCCGTGCTCTGTCTGGCTGGTTTGGAGGGACAGATAGCCGCTGTCCTCTGCAGGACTAGAAGAGCCCAAAAACGGCTCGTCGTCCGACGTTAGGCCCTCAGAGCAGCGCTTCTCCCTGCGGTTCTCTTTATTTTGTGGACCCCTCAGCCGGCGGGGGGCGGCGGGTGCGGAGATGCTTTCCCGCGATGAGCTCTGGCTCTTTAAAACCACCAGACTCAAACCTGGCTCTTTCTCTTTATGCTTATAGGACATGGAAGCTGAAACTCGAGTCCGGGCCAGACACTTCATATTTGATATCGGTTTTCTCTAGACGTGTTCAAAACTAGAAAACAAGGGAAGAAAAAGAACCAAGCATTATTACATTTCCATACAATTACACTAGACAGATAACTCACTATTAGTGACTGAAATGGGACAAACCCCGAGAAGTCGCAGGTTTACAAAGCTAGGCACATTACTACATTAACACCTCATCAACACAGTAATTTACAGAGCTTCAGTCTTTTAATATTTACATTAGGAACTATTAACCCTTTTGCTTGCCTCTTGTTCTTCGAAGCAAACTGTAGAAGTCGTAACGGTTGTATATATTTTTTATGTAGCCTAGCCGTTCACCCCACCAGCTCCATTATCCGCCAAAAAACTGCATCTATAGCTTTAGACTTCTCCTTTCCTAAAATAACAAAACACTTCTTGTCATTTAATTAAATGAAAGGCTCTCAATAAACGTGTTAATGTAATAGTCAAATAACATAACTATGTTTAGGCGCCTAAATAAGCTAGGTAGCTAAACAGGCTAGCTGGTCAATTTCAGGACGAAACCAATATGAATGAGGTTTATTTTGCGGAAATACCCATTAAACTAACCTCATTTAGTGTCTAAACTTACGTTTTCTTACGCAAGACTAGGCTACAAAGTTAATGAAAGTACACAGGACTTGTTGCTGTAAGAAAGTTTATATTTGGGTAATAGAAAATATAAAGTTATAAAGACGGCAGGCTTAGCGAGGCGAGCTAACTCTGGACAGAAACTGCTAATACGAGTTAACATACTTCGGGCAAGTGAGAAACGCATCTTACCTCGAAAATAAAATCCTGGTATATCTTCTGTGTCCCTGAGTTGGTTGTGCTGGGCCGAACAGACTATATTAGCTGCTCATCGCCCAATACGCGGTAAAACCAAGCGGCCAAGTATCTGGAGTCTGGCGGTGAGAGCGCCACTTTACCCAAGCGTTTGAATTTCGCGTCCAGCTCCGATGGACCAATCCAAGCCGAGCTCAAGACCTTTAAACAGCCACCAACCAACAGAGAGCAGCGGTGACGTCAACACGGCGTAAAGAGACCCTGCGCGCGAGGAGATAATATCGCGCGGAGAGGATTTAAAACAGTGCGCGGTACTCGCCTCACTGCACGTGAAAATCATTAATCTGGACCAATATTAATTAAAAGTATTAACTGTATCATCTGGACCAGAATAAATAAATTGTTTTAATTTAGTCAAAATTTTCTGAATTTTACATCAATAGAGAACATACATATTTGAGTTCATCTACAGTTTTATGTTATATTCTATTCTACTAATTTTTAATTTATTTATAATTGATTTTGGATCTACAATATAAGTAATATGCTTTGCTTCATCGCAAGTCTGCGTATGCTCATGTATGCTCATAAGATATTATGTAGAATTTTGGCTGTATGCAAACAAGCGCCCATTACTGAGGAATTTCACAACCTAACCTGGAATGTGAGTCATGTGCTAATCTGACTCTGCTTAAAAAGGCAACTTTCATACCTTTTCAGGACAGAAACCCTTTGCTAAAATTATGGACTGCCCAAGGTATTAGGGCGGATATTTTACATGATAAAGTGAAGTTGGGATCCAATTGATGGGCCGTTGTTCTTTATTGCTTTCTTATACAAATAGTCTGTTTTGTGCTTTCGAGCATGTAGATGGGATCCCTCTAGAATAGCATGCATGTGGCAACAATCTGGGAGACACATTCGTTTTTCATAATTTCTACTTAATAAAATGGTTGAGATGCAAAAATTCATAGAGTGGTGTGATGTTAAGTGCTCTATTTAGAGAGAATTGCTGAATCAGAATTCAAATAGGTGGTAATAGGAACTATAGATGATCAGTGTGTTTTAAAAAAGCCAACTCCCAGACAGTGATTACAAAAATAGTTATGTATGAGACATTGTTTAACAGTATTATTTATATCATGAACCTATTTCCACCAATGTAAAGAAACACACTTGGTATGTTTCTCTACAATGATGTTTCCCATCCAAACAGGATGCGTTTCTGTTGCAAACCACTAGATGTCAGTACTGATTAACATTTGAAGTACGAGCACATCTTGTT
Organism: Ladigesia roloffi; assembly: GCA_037577295.1. Classification (NCBI taxonomy): domain Eukaryota; kingdom Metazoa; phylum Chordata; class Actinopteri; order Characiformes; family Alestidae; genus Ladigesia; species Ladigesia roloffi. The sequence goes on along the minus strand of JBBKCR010020766.1, from coordinate 346 downwards.
CCAACACAATTTCTCAAACATTTTCTGATATTTACATCATGCAAAATAAAGAAACCATCATATCATTGGCCAAAATTAACTTTAGGCGAGGAAAATTCTTATTTAAAACGGTTTTTGTCACAATGTATTTTTTAACACGTTTAATAAGAGCCAGTTATGTCCAGTTAAGAATACTTTTAGGATAGACATTTTTACTGATTATTTTTAGAATCTAAGCTCCACACTTCACCAAATCCATTAAAAATACTAATGCCTATGTAACAATGAATCTAGCAAAATTCACCAGTCCTTCTTGGGTGTGAACTGCCAGTGAGATGTAGCAAATCCATCTCTTATGTCAGCAGTG
>JBBKCR010020718.1:0-12101 GCA_037577295.1 Ladigesia roloffi | reverse complement strand
TTACTTTCTTGGAAATTAAGGTAAAAATTAAGGTTATATTAAGGGGTAAAATTAAGGGGTTTGGTTTCGTAGTGTGTTCAAGGAGTGATTATATTTTTATTTTAGAAACCACAACAAACAGTGACACACATCTTTCTCTTCAGAACTGGCCTGTGTCTTAAAGGAAGGTTATAGGTCTGCTGTGTCTTTAGCTTTCACAGGACACATTATTTTGGCCTGTGTTTCTTGCTTTGCCCCGGCTGTAGCTGTGATGTTGCAATGCTTGCTCAGAGACTTCCTCCTCCACTGTACACTGATAAAGCAACTCACTCCTCTTCTCTCTCTTCCTGTCCATTATGCAGGTAACTCTGCCAAAAAAAATCTAAGTTTTAAACACCTAGCCCCAGATCATCCAATTGATAAGCTGTATACACAAGCAATACACTTTTTCTTAATGAACATTTTATAGCAACCATGCCAGTATTTCAGAAGCTGTTGGATGAGAACTGGCGCCAAATTTCAGCTTCAAAAAGAATAATAATAAAAGGAAAACTTAAGAAAAACAATAGTGTGAATGCTTGCACAGTTTGGAATGAGTCATTTATGATGGTTTATGGTCCTAACAACGATTCTCTCTCCAGCCCTTGTAGGTCAAAGGGATTCCCGGTCTTCTCCTGCCCGGACAAAAACAAAGTGAGCTTCATCCCAACCAGCTCAGGACCTTTCTGTCCAGTCAGACAGATGGACTCCTCTTTCTTTCCCTCAGACTATGGGCCTGCCTCGCAGAGTGGTCAGCCGACGACTCAGTTTAAGCAGGCTAGAGGGCGAGAGAGCCCCTCACCACACTGTTGGAGCCCCCACAGGACACTTCACTGCTAACCAATCAGACAGAGACAGCACCACCTCAGCAGCTCAGTGAATTTTCTGAAAGGTCTTAATGCAGCATAGATCTATAGGTTTAAAGGACATGGATGGTTAAATCCTCCTGCAGTACTTACATGACTATCATTTTACTTTAAGGGGAATTCCCCCTATTTCTCAAAATATCAGTGTAATTTATAATATGTGAAAGAAGTCACTGATGTTGGTTTGATGTGAATGACTTAATTCAAAAGATATTTGCTGCTATTTTACCATAATCAACAAAATTTACAAAAACTCAGAACACGTGTTTAGGTTCAGTGGTGGTTTTGGAGAATAAGTGAAAGACATTGGGACCCTGGGGTCCATTTACCCCCACTGTACAAAACAAACTGATTAAGTTTATCTACATTGAACCATATTACATCAAACTACTCTAAATGACTTTGGTTGCTGCTTAGCTACTGAATTAAACACAAAATTGCAAAAATCGCCGGTATATAGCGATGTCGTAAGAAAACCTCCAAACTGGTAATTTTACATCAATTCATGACTTCCTAATGTGACTTAATACATCATTCTTGAGTTGTATTGTTTTTCCATAAGGTCCACTTATAAAGTGTGTGTTTCAAGAGAACACTGTGAGTTTCAAAGCCTGTCATTCACTCTAGGCTATATATTCACAAAAAAAGGCAAGTTGCAGAATTGTTCATTCTGTATTCAGTTTCTGTGATGTGTTGAAACCAACAGCTTTACATATTCAGCCCAGAGCTGTTTAACCTGTCCCATTCTTGTTTAATTTATAAGGAGTTTTTGAGCCTGAACTTCTTTTTGAATGAGGCACAGTACAGGCTAAACAGTAAGAACTGAGCTCATTTACATACATCAGTTGTAAACCCACAGTAACAAAGACATTTAAACTTCGATTAGAAAATTGTCAGGTAAAAATATGACCACTATGGCACATATAAATACATTTAATTAGATTGATTATGTATTGTACCTCATCCAAAAAGCAGTCTGGTCCAAAACACTTCTTACAGATATATATATATATATATATATATATATATATACATACATACAAATGTATATCTTTTTTTCCCTCCAAAATGTCCTTCCCATTTGTCATTAAATCACAATTTAAAAATGTAAATGGCTGCAGGTATTTTCAGTGTGTAAAAAAAAAATGTTTTACAGTTTTGTCGTAAAAATCTAAGATTGCTTCAGTATTGAATGCTTATGTGGCTTCAAAGGATGAAAACGATGAAAGATCATCCTTCTGCAGATAATGTCCAAAGGCAGAATGTGGTTTGTTGTTTGTACTTCGCTGCAGACCATTTTGTCTTCTAAAAATCCAAGACACACAAGAGGAGTGAGTTTCTGTCTTAATGGAAAATAGAATCAGCTTAGACTCAGAAAAACATACTTCAGTTTTTTATTACTTTTATATATTCATGCTTTTTATATGGTCACATTTATTTATGTATGAGTGGTATAATATTATCTGGAGGATACAAAAAGAAAGCAATAGCGCAAGAGAAACTGGCTAGTCATATTTCACTTATAGTGTTTCATTTTCAGCAGATGTATAAAGTGTTTAAATGGTGCTAGTGTATTAGATTTATTTAGCTATTGTGACTCTTTTGTCCCACTTTATATAAAGTAATCAGACAGAAGGGTGACATAACTGAATACAAACCTGACCACAACATATTGCACTTGATATTTAAGCTTTCAGTGGTAATCAAAGGCTACACTATATTAAACATTTTCATAGGGTAGGCAGAAGCAAAATTGAAACACTGGGTGCTTTTTCACATGTTGCACAACCCAACACAAAAATGATCAGCTATGGCCTTAAACTGGTTTGTCAGTATAAGTGTAGATGGTTAAATATAGTTACACAACCACACTGGCCAAAGTTGTATATGTATTTTAGCTCTTCTAAGAACAGGAACATCGATATCCTGCATAATGTAAAGACAGAAGCTCACTGAGCCGTAAGCATCCTGTTTCACACCAGCTAAGGCAAGACTTTCTAATTTAGGCCTTTAAGTTCTAACCCAAGTATTTTCAGATTTAAGGCTTATGTTTTTGCAGCATTGGGTTAACTCCATAAAGCGAGTGTTTGCTACCTCGACCTCAGATACAGCGTTCAAATTTGCATAAATACACTTGATGTTTATACACAACTGTTTTAACTACATGCCTTTAAACAATTCTACTGAAAGAATTTCTGTGAGGGGCTGCTGTCACACACTTCTTATGTAATTTTAATCACTTAATCACTGACATTTTAAGATTGAGACATTGTTGAGACGTTCAGAGTGATTTAATTTGAAATGGTTTATTGTAGAGGAACATACTGTGGTGGTGATAAGATCTGAAATATTTGATGCTTCTAAAAGATATATTGCAGAAATGTTTTTATTAAATGGTTACAGGCGTGAAGGCTGTCCTGGCGAAAGAACACCTTAGTTGGATTACAGTGTAGAAGAGACATCCTGTTAATTCCATAAAGTGCTTATATATTTAGCAGTTATAATTATTATTTACAAGAATGATAGCAACATTTTTTTAAACCAACAAGTTATCCAACAGTTTTTTAAATTTACCACTATTTTACCAATAAAAACATTACATACACATAATGGCCAAATATATATGGATGCCTATACACTGCACTTACATGAGCTTATCTGCTATTTTTAGATTTATCTCTATTTTACAATTACAAACATTATATATTACATATAATATATGGCCACATGAACCTAAGTGACATACTGTGATTTATGATAGTTTTGAGGTTAGAATATATTGTTTGCCTAAAATATATGATTTCAAATCTACTCATGTTGGAGGGGTAAGGCAAATAGCAAATAGTTTTTATATGCATTCCAGTTCATCCTAAATTTTTTCAGCTGATCAAGCCAGATCTAGCTGGGCAGAAATTTCACTAACTGACATGGAAAAGGTGGTACTGTGGCACTGCCACGTTTGATTTCACACATGTGTTTGCAGCTCAGTAATTAGAATGGGGTCCTCATACTTTTGACCGTTTGATGTACAAAACCGGCCAACAAGACATTTATATTTGTGTTGTACATTCAGTGACATTTTGTTCCATTCACCACCACTGTAAAGAAATCCTTACATTTCTCTATGACAAACCATTTCACATCAAACCCACTCATGCATGACTCAGCAATTTAATTACACAGAATAAAGAACTGTTGGCACTCCACTTGACCAAAAGTTAAGAATTTTTCCTCACCAGTGACCGCTGTCTTTAGAGAAAATGAATAATCTTCGACTAAGAAACAAAATCAAAAGTTCAAAAAATGATACAATAGTAGCACAAGAAAGTACACTGGAGATACAAACCTGCCGTACTGCTTCAAAATATTAAACATTGGCACAGATTTAAAAGTAATGAAGAGAACTATACGATTTCTAAGGGTTGAGATGAAGTCGATGGTCTTGACATTACTTTGGCTCACAAGTCTGAATCACCTGATCAGTTTGTTACAGTGTGAGGAAATATACATGCAACAAAAGCATCATAGAGGTCCTATCTGTCCTTGTGCAACTGAAGTGGCTGGAGAAGGTACTTGAATCTCGGTTTATGCAGTAAGCAGCTCATGCTCCTTGTCTGTTCTCCCCACTGCATCTGGGTTTGTCAGAGGATCCAAATCGGCGAACAGGTTGAACCAGGCAGAGAGATCCTTCGTTGGTTCAGGAGTCCCTGTGCATAAATAAGACATACAATTATATTTACTGGGCAAATTCAACCCGAATATAAAGAAAAACTTTACATGACAAATTTAGAAGCACACTGTAGTCAAGCCAAGTAGGTTTTTATTGTTATTTCTACCATGTACACATGGTACGTAGTTCTCAGATTATATTACATATCATAGAACTATATGCTAGCAGCTATCACATTACATAGGTCCACATTTTTTTTGTAATCATCAGAAACCTCAAACCAGTTTTTCATGCCGATCTCAGAGCTGCTTTAATTGTTTCAGTCACACCGACCTTTTAAATTATGAATACATTTTGGTTAGCAATAGACTCGCATGTGTTTTTTATTAAACCGCAGGGACCGATCCAGTATCTGTTTTAATATTTTCAGTGTGAAGTCTAATACGTGCAAACGTGCATAGATATAATGATCAGAGTCAGTCAGCAACCACTGTTTCTTCAATCAGCAATAATATGATTTTATGCTAATTATACCAACTATTATGCAATATATCATGCAATATAACTCCCAAGCGTCATCACAAACACTACCTGCTTCGGAGATACTTAACACAGATTTAAAATCAGCATGAAAAAAAAAAACACAAAGCCCACATAGAATTATCTCTGATTATTTTGACCTGTTGACCTGTGTTATTTATTCCTGTTACTGTGCAATAGGTCTTTACATTGATATGTGAGTTAAGTGTCATAATAATATGGTGTTTAATATGGACGTGTGTACCTCTTGCTGCTGGTTTGGGAGTGATCTCACTGGCTCCGGTAGTTTGTCCAGTTAGACCTGGGGTGCCCTGTGGATTCGTAGCCCAGCCTAGAAAAATGTAGCATTCATTTAATTATTATTATTTTAATAGTAGTTATCATGTCATGTTAGGTCTTTACCTAGGGTTAACCGATGCAACATTGTCGGTTGGCACACATATGACACAGCGTTGGCATGCTTCAATACTCGGGCTTCACATCCACGTTAGCAAGTCAGCTAAGGCTAACGGGCATTCATGTGCAGTCCAGTGAGCACGACTGAGTGAAATATGTGCATCATTATAAAAGTCACAAGTGAAGACGTTATGTCCTGTCACCACTTTATTTGTTGAGGCATAAATGTAATTAAATTAAGGTTGTTATTAAATATTTTCTACAGTGCATATTAAAATTTTCTCTAAAAAGTTGTGGGTTAGGATTACAAGCTAACTATTATAGGCAAACAGCACAATTTATTTTGTCTGTACATTGCTTATCACTTGTCCTCCCCGACTTTGGCCTTGTCTAGGAATTAGATTTGGCCGATTGAATATAAATTTTGACAAACCCTGGGCTAGGCCCTTGAAAGAACTCGAGGGACCCATACAGCCCTGACCTCAAACCCATCCAATACCTCTGGGATGAACTGGAATGGAGATTGCGAGACAGGCCTACTCGTCCAACATCAGTGCCTGACCTCATACAGGCTCTACAAATTTCCCACAGAAACTCCAAAATCTTGCGGAAAGGATTCCAAGAAGACTTGAAGCTGTTGGAGCTGCAAAGTGGACTAACTCCGTATAAAAGTCTATGCCTTTGAATGCAATGTTATTCAAGTCCCTGTTGGTGTCATGGTCAGGTAGCATATAGTATATAATCCATACAGTGTGCATGTTCATGGGGTTTAATATGAAAGCATATTGGCAGAACTTAAACTAAGTCGATATCTGACTTTTCCCATTATTTTTAGTAGGGCAGTGTTTCTTACCCGAGACTGCAGACTGCAGGTTGTGGATGTTCTGGTCCAGCAGGCGTGATGGAAGGAAGAATGAACCCTTCTCTTCCTCTGGCTGGACATCTGTGAGTCCAGCTGCGCTGCTGCTGCTGCCGCCACCGTCCACATAATCGTCCTCCCCGAACACCGCCCTCCACTCTCGAGAGAACTCATCCTCCTCCAGGGAGCCGGAGCCCAAGATCTCACTCAGCAGGCTCAGGTCGTCCTTCTCCAGACTGCTGCCGGACAGCGCCTCCTCTGGGCCTAAACATGCAGCACCGTCAGCGCAGCTCATAATTATTCTCAAATTCCTTTATTTCAGTTTTATTTTTAAAATGGTGTGAAAAGTGGTGTGTGGGTTCTGATCATTTTAATGGCACCATATATTTTACATTTTAAATGCCCCACATAACACGTCTTATTTTTCTCACTGGAGTCACATGTAATTTGTCACACTACCAATGTTTTGGCTATAGCAGATTTCCCACTTGTGGGACTAATAAAGGTTTCTCTTATCTTAGATTTAAAAAAGCTAGAAAAACATTAGGATTGAATATTTTGAAATGATACAATTCATACATTTACACACATACAGTTTATACATTTACACACAGTGTTTGTTATTTTGTAATAAAGATAGTAAAGGCCATTCAGACTGAGGAATACTGTACCTGACTGACTCACATCCGTATTTAGATCTTCATTATCTATTGAAATAAGCCTGATGGGCACAATAAATGGGACAAATCAGTGCATGAAGGACAACTTTACACACATTAAAAGTGTGCGGAGAAATAATATTACGTGTCTTCTGTGGCTGGACTTGTTTCTTCTCCCTCTGTTTTTGTCTTGTTCTTCTTACTCACTCGTTTCTTTGCTCCCTGATCGGACCCTTTACTCTGCAGCATTTGAAAACAAAGGGATAACAGATAAATGTGTCTTATGGAACTGTAAACTCAGTCCACTGCATTAAAGAGTTTGTCCAGAAATCACAAGATGAATATTCCTACAGTGTTTCAGCTCTAACCTTGACTGCTGAGACTTCGTTCAGCTGGCAGCCTTTAAAGCTCTCATGGATGGCGGCCATCGTGTGAGAGGTTTTCTCCCAGAAATGCAAAAGTGTGGTCTGAAAGATGGAGAGTTATGGGAGTTTAGGAAAATAAGCTTTAAATCAGACTACAGTACATTGGTTTCAGTTTCATTTACATTTACTTGTGTGGCTTTTTACCACACACATTGTCCCAAAGAAGCTTTTCAGAAATTGAAATCCAAACAACTAGGAAAACTCTCCTTAAAGCCAAATAGCCTGGGTTAAAAGGATTGTGAACACTTTATTTGAAGGCTGCTGCCATAAACACTACATTACACATGAAGTTACACATTAATAACATTAAAAAGCAACACTGCAGTATTCCCTAACTACAGGGGGCAGTCTCCCTGGAGCAGCTTGTGCTTAAGGGTCTTGCTCAGGGGCGCATTGGTGGAATTCTTGGTCCAAAGGCAAAAAAACCTACCAACTAGGCCATCACCACCCCGGATACCTGGCATTCTACACTGTGAACTACACTCTTGTTGCAATCACATTAGAGAATGATGCCTTATAACAGTGAACTTAATAACTGATAGCATGCCGGTGCCATATGGCGAGTATCAGTTTTCTATGTCTGACTACAATATAAAATAAATGTTTTCCTTTTCCCTACAGAAACTGAATGCCTTTGGCATAAATTGTGTACTTATATCTGTATGTTTTCACACACAGGCTTTACTCATTTGCCAGGAAAAACCGTTTACATTTTACAGACTTGACATAAAACAACAGAATTGATGCCATCTGGGAACAGCATAAAGTTAATCGAACTTGTTCATTCAGGGCTGATAATTATAGCAATGTATTTAGTTTCATATTTCATCCAAATGGAGAAAAGCATACGCTACTCATACTCTAATAATCCATGCTTAACTAACAAATTTGCAAGGTCCCTATGTTCACACAAAATACTGTGCACACAGTGATATTACACAGAATTAGCACATTAGAATCATTTGTTATCTGTAATCCATTGGTCAAATAAGAAGACTGGACCTGAAGTCGGATGTTTCATTAAACATCAGTTCCGTATTTTAACATGTCCAAACTTCCTAAAAGTAGTGTGGGTAGCCTTTAAGTAACATTAAGTTACCAATACACTGTTCGGTGCTGTCACATTTGTCTGAGATCACAGTGATGTACCTGGTAGTTTGTGAGTACGTGAGAGAGAAGGTTACATCGGCTGGCTCCCAGTAAATCCACCTTCTGGCAAACGTCATTCTTCAGTTTGTCAAAGCTCGTCTTGGTAAGACGCACCTGCACCTGAACCTGCAGGAAGAAAAGAGTCTGACAGTTTAGAGCAGCCAACTGACCAGAGGAGATCAGAAGATAAATAACATGAACACTGTATAAAAGCAAATTACATTTCACACCATTGATAAGAAAATCACGGCATGGTACCAACACATTAGCATGTAAACAATGAAAGAATGTTGCATGAATTGTCACTGCTAAGATGCTAATCCAAACTATATTTCATTTCTGTAAGAAAATGTGAAATGTGATTGCCTGGTTGTTATAACGGTTGTTTTAAAACACAATGCATGCTATAAGCCTCGCTCTGCTACACATTTTTAAAGCAATAAAGCGGGCTATGATTTAATATCTGGAATAAGAAATATTGTGGCCAGAGGAAGCTCAAAAATGCGCAGAACAGGGAGTCCTAGACCAAACATAGACATTTGAAATAGATGTGTGTGATAAGACGGTACACTCAGTCCACGCTTTGATTTGATAAGCGGTTCATCAATCAATATTCTCTCAATATTTCCTACAAGAATTGACTGAAAAAAAAACATGGCTGTATGTCCTTTGGCCCGATTTACTACTGAAACTAGTTGGACAGTGCAGACAGGTGAGTGTGACCTTGCGGAATTTCTCCATCTGTTTGTGTGTATCAGGGTCCAGCTCCTGTGACACGTCCTTCATCCACAGCAGCGCCCCCCGGTACTCTGTCCTGGCCTGTTCCATCCTGTTCACAGTCAGCCATGTGTCAGAGATGGCCCTGTAGCGAAACGTCTCCACCTCCTGGTAAAGGCGACACAGTGGGACACGCAGCGCCAGCCTACAGAGAGGGGGCAAAGACAAATGAGCCTTAGAACCAGAAACAGAAAACTGTATTGATCCCAAAGGAAACTGCTTGTACTATGACTGTACACACACAGGGACAGACAGACAAGAACAGTATAAAATAATAGACAAAATTAAGCTCTCCACAAAAAAAGAAGAACTGGAACTCCTGATTCTATTGACATTGCATTCAAATACCTAGATATTAATGTGGAGTTGGTCCCCCATTGGAGCTATAACAGCTTCCACTCTCCTTGAAAGGCCTTCCACAAGATGCTGGATGAGAGAACCTGGGTGTCAATCCAGGTCAGTTCATCCCAAACGGTTTGGATGTGTTTGAGGTCAGGGCTCTGTGTGGGCCAGTCAAATTTTTCTATTCAAGTGTATGTCAGACATGCCACTAGGATTCCTAGTATTCAAAACCACAGCCTTCTGACTGGAAGGGCAATTATCTAACCACTAGGTCACCAAGTGCCCCATTGTGCACTGGGGCACAGTCATTCTGGACGAGAAAATGGTCTTCCCCAAACTGTGTCCAAAAATTTGGAAGCGTTGTCCAAAATGTGTTGGTATGATGAAGTATTAAGATTAAGCCCTTTGCTGGAAGTAAAGGGCTTAATCTTGTCACCTGAATTCACTACGAGGTGTGTCCCAGTACTTTTGTCCATATAATATGTGTATGTTTATATAGTGTGTATGTATATAGGTTTACTTTATCTTATATACACAGTACTGTGCAAATGTGGGTGAATGTTGGTCTTATATTGCACAACATGGCAAAGCCTGTGAGGGGAAGCCTGTGCTTTCTTATAGAACTGCCACTGATATCAAAAATGCTACTAAGGCTTGGAGAAGAACATTAATGACCAATTCAGTTAGGTTAAACACTTGGACTGGCTAGCATCACTCTGCTGACCACTGATGGCTGTAGAATGGATTTTATGATTTGATGATTCAGTCAGTTCTTGAGAGTTAGAGGGTTAGAAGTGACTGGGTTTGAATCCCAGGACTCCCAGTGGCCCCACTGAGGTACTCCTGAGCAATATGCCATCCCCACACACTGTTTCTCAGGCACTGTGTTGCTGGCTGAACATTACTATTTAGATGAAAGGGATAAAAGCAGATAACTATGTCACACTGTGTGTTGTGCTATTGTGTGTTCACATGTGACGAATTGTTAACTTTCAATTCTATTTATTTCCAGGAATTGAAATGAGGTGTGACAGACCTTTGCTGAGAGGAGAAGCAGAGGGCTTTTCCTGTGGCCTGCATGATCTTTCCTGCACGGCTTTTGTCCTGAGAGCCCTGAGAGCGCAGGAAGCGGCCCAACTCATTTTCTTCCTGGGACAAAACTGAGAACAAAAAAGACAGACGTATCACTTTCAAAACCTGTTATTTAGTGACTAATATGAATTACTCGGTATCTATCAGGCCTGGCATCAGGGTGTTATTTGGTGGGGCAATGTCCCACTGACCAACTCGCATACCACACTAAACATACATACATTTCCATGATGGCAAGGAGCAAAACTAGATAAACAGCACCACAGTGAACACTCACTATAGAAGGATACACTGGTTTTTATAGGCGTGTATCAGTTTGTACTGGCTGCATTTACTAGATGTAATGTAGGCAGGTGGGTGTGCAGTAAATTCAGCTCTATTGCTGGTTGTCTTCTGCAAGTGTAGCTTTATTTTACTGTGTGGCAGATCTCTCACAAATGTATGCATACGTTTTGCACAGTGGAATAATAAATATGACAATTTATTCTGTTTGTTTTAGGGCACAATTTCTGTTTATTTGCTTTAATGTATTAAAAAAATCTATATGAGCCATAACTTTCTCCCAAGCCACAATTTTCTGTATATTTTTTCATTTACTCAGTATGTCATGTACAGCAAGTTTGAAAAAACCTAAAACAAAATAGAAACATGGCATGTAACATGGCGTGGCAGTCCCATGTTCAAATGCCTCTACAGTAAGTAAGTTCGGGTGACAACTATAAAAAGTCCATAGTGAAAATGAGTGTGTATGATGAAATCATGATTACGTACGACAGATTCTTCTTTGGTACTGCTCAATCACTTTGAGGAGCTCCATGCACGTCCTCTGGACAGAATGAAACACCTACAGTGGTAAAGGAAATGATGGAACATCAGGAAAGCATAAACTTCTTAATTTAGTCTGAAATATTTAGAAGTATTTTTGTGTTAAACATAACCTTGAGAATTTGCACTTGAGCTTATTTTGATATTACCTCAAGTTTAGCATCCAGGTCTGCGTCCGAGGCGACCACATGCTCGTCTTCTTTCTTGCCCGTGACTTTGATGAGGGTTTGTTTGGTTTTCCAGTACTTCTGCTGGAACTTGTTCACCACAGAGGAGTCTTGACTTTGGACGAAGCGATCAAAGCATTCACGGGGGAAGCCACTGCCAAAACACGAACATTATCAGAATCAGAATCAGAATCAGTTTTATTGGCCAAGTACACGTGCATATACAAGGAATTTGACTCCGGTAGTGTGTTAGCTCTCTGTACACATAACAATAGACATTTAGTGGGGGTACATACAGTGAAGGGACCACAGACAT
>JBBKCR010020707.1:0-12101 GCA_037577295.1 Ladigesia roloffi | reverse complement strand
AAACACCGGTTCTAGACTGTTTTACACTGGTTATATTTACTGAAATCAGAGTTTACTGATTCACTCTGAGTTCTGAGTGTAAACACCGGTTCTAGACTGTTTTACACCGGTAATATTTACTGAAATCAGAGTTTGCTGGTAAAATGAAAGTGTTTCCTCTGGTGTGTGGTGGTACCTGAGATGTGGTCGGAGTTGATGGTGTGGACCATCAGCGGATGATGAACAGGTTGCATGTACTGTGATTGGACGGCCATGTGATTGACATGCTCGGCGGCCTCTGAGCTGTGCAGGACTCCAATCTGAGAGGCAGAGAAAGAGATCAGGCCTCGTGTGAGGCTCCAGAATGCAAGGAGAACGAACAGAATGCAGAAACACAGAAGAGGAGAGGGACTCTGACCTCCAGGTTAAACTCATTGCTGGTGTATCGGCCATTGAGTTCAGAGCAGCTGAGCCGGAACCTTCTCTCCGACAGACCAGCGGGTCGCCAATTACGGTACCTCACCTGCCGGATGGCCTGCTCGTAATGTGTCATGGAGTCCACACCTGAGACCACACACACACACACACAAACACATACACACACATGCATGGGCCATCTATCAGTGACAAGACACCTATATCACCTGCAACCACAATTCCACAATTCATTCAGTTCATCTGAGGTTTGCAAACTGACAAAATATGGCAGTAAAGCCGCTGCACCGCTACGAAAAGGAAATCCACATGATTGGCAACGTGTGGAAAAATAAACTAATTAAGAATGAGCAGAAAGAAGAAACAAACAGATGGCAAAATAAATAAATAAACAAAGAAACAGAATAATACGGCCTCGCGGGCTGGCAGCAAGTGTGTTTGCTGTTTGTGCAGTTATTACAGACAGTTTGTGCACACAGAATATACATATACAGATAATGTGTAACATATAATATCCCATATTGCAGCCCATTTGGTCATAATCTAAAGATTCAACTTTATAATTAATAAAGAATCTAATAAACAGAGAAGATGAGCTGTGAAACACTTTCCATACTTGCTGAGCAAAACCACCCTCAGGAAAAAAAAAAGCTGAGCTAAACTGGATAAAGCAGCTTTAGGTCTCTACATGTAATGCAAAATACACTTCTTTTGGAGAGAGGGTTTGTTCAAATTAAAGCACATTTGATCCAGAGCCCAGATCCTCTTTGCTTCACTTTTGTCCTCATTTAGTAGAACTGAGGAAAAAAAGCACTTCTGATAAAACTCTCTTCCTAAAATGACCCAGATTGCAGAAAGTCCAGCAGGAATCTGGGCAGGAATCTGAGGTTGCCGGGTCTGAAAGACGGACCCCAGCATTAACTAATCTAAAGTAACCATAAAACCCTAATAACCACCTAGAAACTCCTTAGCAGCCACTTTTGTAGCAATATCCTCTGTGATCAACAGAGCTTTCTCATACTAATTTTGTTTCGGAACATCATAGCAACCACCTAGCAACCATATGCAAATACAACAGTTACCATAGTAACTGCCTAGCAACAACCAGAGTTACCATAGTAACCGTGAAATCACACTTTGTATTTTTCTCCTGGAAATTCTAATGATATTTCACCCCTGGATGCTTTAAAATCACACAAATGTTAAATTCATACAGAATTAAAAAACTCCACATTTGCAACTGTAAAAACAGCACACACTGACTGTCAGACTGTAAAAACCTGGATTCAAATCACAGTTATTACTGTCAGACTGTAAAAATACACGTATACTTACTGTAGGTTCATACTGGATGATATCGTTCTGCACTTATTATCAGTTTTTTTATAAAAACACACACACTGCGGATTCATACTGGACTCAAATCATTACAAAATTATTGTCAGACTGTAAAAACTACACACAGTGTAGCTTCATACTGAATTAAAATGACAGTTATTACTGTTAGATTGTAATAATATACACACAGCAGATTCACACTGGATTAAAGTCACACTGGATTAAAGTGTCATAATGTTTAGCTATAGAAAAATACACAGAGTGACATGGATGCTGAAATGACCCTGTACCACCCAGGAGTTTCCGTAATTCATACCGTAGATGGAGATTCCAGAGGTGGAGTTGGTGGCGTCCAGATGTTTGCCCAGTAGTGAGCTGTGGTGGATCTCCAGACTCTCCTGCTCTGGATTCAGCTCCTCGCCAATAACCAGCATATCACAGTAATCCAGGTTATGCATGAGCTCCAGGATGCCTGGTCTGTGGCCTATACACACACACACAAACATAAACATTATATATATTTATAACCTTCCACTGTTTCCAGCTGCAGCCACTGATTGTGTATGAATTTCATTTTGTTGATTTATTGCCACTGCGGGGAGAACACGATGCATTCAATAAAACTAAGGGGCCCGCTTTTTGTGAACTTTGGATACAAAAGCCGACTCATTAAAACAATTGACTCGCCGCTGGTGTAATAACTCGGAGCCAGGTGTAAATTATCGGGCTAATAATCAACCCTGTCCTCGTAAAATAAATAAATAAATAAATCCAGCATGGAAAAACCGGGAGGAATATAAAACTAAGCCACGGTGCAGTGGTCCTCCATTCTAATAGGATCTCATTGACCCACTCTTACCATTCCCACCCCACCCAGGAAACTCTGATCCCACTTTAAGGGCAGTCCCATTACTGTGTCAACTCGAGTGCTTTTTATTAATGATGCTTATGAAGGTTAAGGGCTCTAGTCACCAAGGAATTTAACGAAATTAGAACCAAAACCAATCTGGAAATGTCTTTAATAAACAAAAACTCTCACACCACTCTCACATACACCAGTCAGACTCTATAACTCCTCCCCCTGTCACACACACACCATCAGGCTATATAACTCCTCCCCCTGTCACACACTCATCAGACTCTATAACTCCTCCCCCTGTCACACACACACTCATCAGACTCTATAACTCCTCCCCCTGTCACACACACACCCATTAGACTCTATAGCTCCTCCCCCTGTAACACATCCTCACCATAATCTGTAGGAAATTTCCACTCATTTAAATTACTGAGATTTAACAGAAACAGGCCAGTAAACTTTATGTGCTGCGCATCTGTCAGTAACATGTTGAAAGAAAAAAAAAGAATGAGATGTATGTAATAATACCAATAACACAACGTGATCTTTATAAACAACGACAGATGTATCTATCTAAATAAACCTGATGTAAACAATCTCATAAATATTAGCTAAAATGTATCTCGCTTGATTCAAAACTCATCATATTTAAATCAGTTTTAATTGATTCAGTTTTTTATTATGTTCACACTGAACAGATTTCTGCTGATTTTAAGGAATTTGAATGAATAAATAAAAAAAATGTAATTATATAAATAAAATTAAATGGATGCAAATGTCTAACAATAAACTATACCATTGTGACATTGGGTGACGCTAGGGATCACCCTTAGTGCCTTTTTTATTTATTTTGGTTCTTGTGTGGGTTTGGCCTCCTGATCACACCATCTTCTAATTGGAGTATTAGATTAGGTAGCTGCTGGAGTGATCAGGAGGAATTGGGTCTTTGTTGGGATTGGGCGTTTCTTTGTGGGGTTTTATATTTAAGGGGTTTCAGTTTACCTTGTATTTGCGGGTTATAAAAAGTTATGAGACTTTTCTTTTGTTTCTTGGAGCTGTTGGGCCATTGTGCCTTTTATTTTGAGTTTTGTAAATAAAGAAAGAAGTTCCAGAAAAGTCCCTTTCATCATTGGGGAAAAGAGGGGGAACGTAACATCCATGATTAATTTTTTTGTTGTGCAGGGTTAGGTATGGCGTGAGGATGCTCTGGTACCTGAGCTGAAGGCGTTGTCGCTCTTGGTGACGGTGCTGATGATGCGGATGTCTTTGAAGAGGGCGACTCCAGTCGCGGTCTGGAGCTCGGAGGTGGGCCACACCGCCCTCTCCATGCCCGCAATCGTGATCCGCGGCTCGCTGGGCGGCAGAACCATCACCACCGCCTTGATATCTGGGATGGAGATACACGTGTCCTCTCCGAAACACCTGCGGAATACAAAAGCAACAATAGAATCAGAATCAGAAAACGTTTCTGATCCTGGAGGAAATTTACTTATGACTGCACAGACACAGAGACAAGAACGGTATAATATGCCAAGTGTTAATTATCAGGTTAATAATCAACCCTGTCCTCGTTACAAAAATTATAAATAAATCCAGCATGGAAAAACCGGGAGGAATATAAAACTAAGCCACAGTGCAGTGGTCCTCCATTCTAATAGGAACTCATTGACCCACTCTTACCATTCCAACCCCCCCACCCCCGGGAAACTCTGACCCCACTTTAAGGGCAGTCCCATTACTGTGTCAACTCGAGTACTTTTTATTAATGACACTTATGAAGGGTAAGGGCTCTAGTCACCAAGGAATTTAACAAAATTAGAACCAAAACCAATCTGGAAATCACCTGAGAACTGAAGTGGTGTCCTTAATAAACAAAAAAACTCTCACACACACCAGTCAGACTCTATAACTCCTCCCCCATCACACACACACACCATCAGGCTGTATAACTCCTCCCACGGTCACACCCCTACCCATCAGACTCTATAACTCCTCCCCCTGTCAGACACATACCCATCAGATTCTATTACTCCTCCCCCTGTCAGACACACACACATCAGACTCTATAACTCCTCCCCCAGTTACACACACCCATCACCAGACTATATAACTCCTCCCCCTGTCACACACCCACCACTAGACTCTATAACTCCTCCCCTGTCACACACACACACATCAGACTCTGTAACTCCTCCCCCTGTCACACACACACACATCAGACTCTATAACTCCTCCTCTGTCACACACACATCCATTAACTCAAGGAAACTGTTTGGGAAAAACACCAACTTGGCAAAAAAGAGAATGAAAATGTCATTTCTGCACTAATGTGTTTACAGAAACCAGCAGGACTCAGGGACCCCTAGGCTTTCCAAATTTTAGTTCTATCCTTACATAGGGACCAGCTGGGGGTCCCTGAGGACCAGTCTGAGAACCACTGACACAGAACCTAGAAAAAAACCTGTGATTTTTTTCTTGCAGCACCAGTGCAGTTCTCGCCAGATTCGCGCGGCACACAGATAAATTATACATTAAGTAGCATATTCAGAATACATTAAGAATATATGGTGCTGAGGGGGAAGTTCTGCTGATGTCAATTTTGCTTAATTCACACATCCCGCTGTAACAGACCGGCACTTTTCTTCATGTAATGTTTCATGAAACATTCACATGAAATTCAATATTTTTATCTTTCTTTCATCGCCTCCTGCGGTACGACGAAGCTCCCTGAGAAGTTCTGCCACCTTAAAGTTTGGATCCTTGTAAGAAAATGCACCAGGGGACCCTGATGAAAGAGGTACACTTGTATCTTTTGTGTTTTGGGGAAGCTGTTACAAGCTTCTTAAGTGTAAATGTTAAAAAAGAGATTGGGAATGAGGCTGTCACGTATAATTGTGGTAGCAAACAAGGAACCTTAGTTCTGATGATTAATCGAGTAATAGTTAGGTCATAGATTTGCAAATAATAACAGCAATGATGAAAATGAAATTCTATTCAATTGTACTTATATAGCACTTTTTACAGCCATGCTGTTACAAATATTGGTTTGAATCCCTAGCGAGCCGAAGGCGACAGAGACGAAGAAAAATTCCTTAAAGCTGGAAGAAGATGAACCAAGACTCCTCAGGACGACCCGGAGATAAAGAAAGGAGAGTCTTTACAGAAACAAATAAGAAGAGAAGGCCTTCACGAAGGAGATTATTGACAATCTATGACTGACAGAGTGGGAACCAGGAGTCCATAAAGGTCCATTTTGTTGGAATATATGCAAAATGTGGTTCAAGAAGTTGCAATATTGAGACTGAGCTGGGATTTCATCTCTTTCACTACAATTTCAGTGCTAAAAGTGTTATATCATCATTGTATAGGACTGCTATCAGCAAAAAGTAACGAAACTCATAAAATAACAAAAAAAGTTAGTATTTTCTGCTCCTGTATTTATATTAATTAGAGATCCTACTGCTGGAGAGAGGATGGAGATAACATGCAACCACATAGAACTAAATGGTGACATATTTAAAAGGTCCCTCCATAGATTTGGGAGGTTTAATAGGGATAGACACAGTGGCACCAAAACATTTTATCAGGCGATATCTGCTCAGTTTATTTAAATTTCTTTAAATTTCTGGGTCTGATCTAAAACAACATCGTGAACTGTAAAATACAAAATTTTTCTCATCATATGTAAGCACTGCACTGCAAACCAGTGGACTATTATGGACCAAACCATTTAAAGTAAATAATAAACAGGTAATGCCATACTAATATTACTATAGTATGATATAATTATAGCATTATACATTAGTATATGCATTAGTATATGCATACTACAGTAATATTAGAATATTCTTAGAAAATTAGGAAGTTCTAAAACGTACTCAATAATAATCCCTCATTTTTTCATAAAAATACTGTCACAATTCCCAAAGTCAACCAAGTCTTTTGCTCCTCACCGGCTTGACTTCTATATTTGTATTCTGATTATCACCTTTTTAATCGTTTGTGCCAAATAAATTTCACAGAATCACACGTTAGGCGACAGGAGCTAAGTGACACCGAAGCGACAGCTGTCACAGGAAAGTTACTGTTAAAATACAAAAGCAGAGAGTGGAAAAAACAGAAAGCAGAGAACTGATGACTCTTCGTTTTCAATTATTGCTCACAACAGTAGCTTGATTTTTGACTTTTAAGTGTTTTGGTTTTTGACTTTTTGACTTTAAGAGCCTCTCTAGGAAACCTCGGCACCCGGCGGTGGCGGAGAGCGACCCGCAGACGCCCCCTGTTGGAAAACGGGACCCCCGCCAGCAACATTATGCTAATCAGGAAGATTAAGAAGTCTCCTGGGATTAATATGCCCCCGCACACACACACACTCTGACACCTCCACCCCCCACAAACACACACACACACACAACCGGTAATTACACGTTTTTTCAAGGGTGTCTGCAGAAGAGTGTGGTGACCGTTTATTTATTCAATTATTGACTCGGCTCTCTAATTAAAAACGGCCTGTTTGTTTCTCCACAAAGGATACGTTTGTGCCGGAATGCCACTCGAGGCGTGCCAGCGGCAGGCCGCTATCTCCTGGCGACGATTCCTTGCGCCAACTGCTCGCCCTGCACGGGAATGGCCTTGAGCACATGGAAAGGAGGGTGTGTGTGTGTGTGTGTGTGTGTGTGTGTGTGTGTGGAGGGGGGGTGGAGTGGTTTTTTACGCAAAAATTGCATGCAGCCAACAAAACAATTACACCTAATGGCCACCGATCAAATCGCAGCGGAAAGCCGGCAAGCTGTAAAAGCCTTTGTCCACTTGTCTGATCCGGTGGGATAAATAAATAGTGCCAGGAGGTACGCTAACTAATTAAGGGGGCTGGAGAGGAAAGAGAATAGAGGGAACGGCAGTCTCTCTTCATTTCCCGACTGCGATTAAAAGGGGGCCCGAGCCAAGTCCGGGGCCGCGGCTAGTTTTATCGACCGGCCCGGAATGTTTTCAATTTCGCCCGGCTAAAAAGTAGAGCAGCATTCCGGCACATCCCCGACTCGTTCTCTGTACTGTTGGGTCTCATTTGGATTGGCAGTGCTTCAGAGCGGCAGGGCCCAATAGCTTCCATTAGCCTGCTGTCAGACCACACAGGGACACCCTGCACCCTGTATAGGGACAAATGAGAGCCTATAAGGGCCTGAGTACACAGGTAGGCAGGTGTCCGCTGCTCCTCCATTAACAAATGGGGCTGAAATGTGGGAGCTGACCAATTGAAACAGACAAACTTCTATTGACTTGACTTACAAAGTAAGAATGTTTTTCTTACGCCTGTGAAGTTGTGGAGATGGAAGGTTTGGTACAAACAGTGATATTCGGTCAAACTCTGATGATATTCGGTCAAACTCTGAAGATATTCGGTCAAACAGTGATCATATACGTTCAAACACTGATGATATACTTGCAAACACTGATGAAATATGTTCAAACTGATGATACACGTTCAAAGTCTGATGATATACTTTTAAACACTGATGAAATACATTCAAACACTGATGGTATGTGTTCAAACAGTGATGAAGTACGTTCAAACACTGATGCTATACTTTCGAACACTGATGAAATACGTTCAAACACTGATGAAATACGTTTCAACAGTGATGAAATATGTTCAAACTCTGATGGTATAAGTTCAATTACTGATGATATACGTTCAAACCCTGATGATATACATTCAAACCCTGATGATAAACGTTCAAACACTGATGAAATACGTTCAAACAGTGATGAAATATGATGATATACATTCAATACATGGCCAAATAATAAAGATACATGTTCAAACGCTGGTGAAACACATTCAAAAACTGTTTATACATTCAAACAATGTTGATATACATTCAAAAAGTGATCCTATACTTTCAAGCATTGGTGATATACATTCAAACAGATTTTTCTCTTTCTTTTCTTTTATTTGATATTATTTGATGTTATTTATCTAGTTATTTCATATGGATTTTGCTATTAAATTGTCCATAAATCAAAGGATGATGCAGTCCCCTCTCAGGACCCCTCACGTCTTGTAATTCATGACACACCAAATTAATTCTTGAAAAATCTAAACCAAATCAGATCATCACAAGATCAGACATTTATACTGTTAAACCACATTTTCCACACAACAAAGGGAACATGTTATTTTGCAAGCGATGGAACTAAAAAAAAGTGAAGATAAAAAACAGAGATAGACAGGAAGATGGAGTCCCACAGAGGAGATGAGAGAGATGCGAAAAGCAGAGAGCAGATAGTGGAGGCTGAGACTCAGATCAGAGAAAGCAGTCAGAGAGCTCATGCCCAGTTGATTGCTTTGATATCAGCATCAAACTTTGGTATCAGCAGCACAGTCTCCTGCTCTCGTCTGGATGTACTGCTGCGTTGGGTTACGTGGTAAACAGTAAACAGCCTCTGTAGTAACAATGCCATACTTTTCTGATATGGTAATTTTTAAAAAATTCAAATATTTCACCTTACCTGCATAAAAACAACAACAACTATTAGAGCCAAATGTATTGTGCAACACAGTATTGTGTTGTGCAGCACTGTTTAGCGTTACTGTGCTGTGTTGTGCACCACTGTGTTGTTTTGTGCACTATTGTTTTGTGTCACTGTGTTGTGCACCAATGTATTGTGTTACTGTGCTGTGTTGTGCAACATTTAGTTGTGTTACTATGTTGTGCACTGCTGTGTTGTGTTGTGCACCACAGTGCTGAGTTACTGTTATGTTGTGCACTATTGTGATGTGTTACTGTGCTACTGTGTTGTGCACCACTGTGTTGTGTTACTGTGTTGCACTGTACCACACTGTGTTGAACTGCATCGTCCGACACTGCACTGTGTTTCTGTGTGTTTTGTTCTGCACTACTGTGCTCTAAAATTCTGTATTATATTGTACAGTGTACTGCGCTTTGCAACACTATTACTCTGTGCTTTGTTGTGTTCTGCACCACTGTACAGTGCTGTTTTCCTCTGATGCATAGTGAAGCACTGTACTGTGCTGTGCTACGGCATTCCTCTATGCTTTACTGAGTTGTGCAACACTGCACTGTGTTGTGCTGTGCTGTTTTACCCTGTGCTGTAGCGTGTTACTGTGCTGTTTTACCCTGTGCTGTAGCGTGTTACTGTGCTGTTTTACCCTGTACTGTACTGTGTTGCGCTGTGCTGTTTTACCATGTGCTGTACTATGTTGTGCTGTGCTGTTTTACCCTGTGCTGAACTGTGTTACGGTGCTGTTTTACCCTGTGCTGTAGTGTGTTGTGCGGTGTTGTTTTACCCCATGCTGCACTGTGTTACTGTGCTGTTTTACCCTGCGCTGTACTGTGTTGTGCTGTGCTTTTTTACCCTGTGCTGTGCTGTTTTACCCTGTGCTGTACTATGTTGAGCTGTGCTGTTTTAACATGTGCTGTACTGTGTTACTGTGCTGTTTTACCATGTGCTGTACTGTGTTACTGTGCTGTTTTACCATGTGCTGTACTGTGTTATTGTGCTGTTTTACTCTGTGCTGTACTGCGTTATTGTACTGTTTTACCCTATGCTGTACTGTGTTACTGTGTTGTTTTACCCTGTGCTGTATTGGGTAACTGTGCTGTTTTACCCTGTGCTGTATTGGGTAACTGTGCTGTTTTAAACTGTGCTGTACTGTGTTGTGCTTTGCTGTTTTACCCTGTGCTATGCTGAGTTACTGTGCTGTTTTGAGCCATGGAGGAAGTCCAGAGAGGAGCACATCAGAAAACAGCGCTGCCCTGAGCTCTAGAGAGCATGCCTGGGCCGCTACCAGGGGCAACCGTGGCCAGCAGCCAGTGGAAGTGGGCAGGAGGCGAGAGAATGAAACCGAGACACTCTGGTGGTAAGAGAAAACCATCATTTATACTGAGAACTGTTTGTGCGCTCACGTACATTAAAACCCTTTCGGTGGTTGCCACACCTGCTTCCAAGCTTGCAACAAAATTGCTTGGCAGTAACTGTACAGCGATCATCGCCCTGAAGGAAAAACATATTAATCCTTGTGCGTTCTCTTATCAATTCATCCAGTAAAGTGGTCTCAAGGGGCAAATTTAATTACAGAAAATAAGCTCAGAGGGACTGTGGAATTGGTATATTAATGTGTGTCATAATCCTAAGACAAGGGGTATTTATTAGAATATGTTATCTGTATCTGTGCTCATAGTAGAGCCTGCTGTAGGTCAGGTGGCGTAACCTGTTTTCTCACATCTCAGTGATGAATGATTGTGGAACATTTCCCTGTCGCTCATGAAATAATGTGCTGACAAATCTGCGAAAGTAAACATTACTCACAAATAAAAGACAAAACAGAGGCAATTCTGTTTGGATAAACCTAAGGAAGGTCACAGCACAGTGCATATATGGAACCACATTAAAGTGAATGAAATCAGCATTCTGGCATATAAAAAGATAAGATTAGAGCAACGGTTTCCAATCTTTTAACCTTTGAGAGCTACTTTTACTAAATGAAAATGGCAGAGAACTACTCATTTTTGTATCATGAAAATACGTTTCCAGCCTAATTGTATGGTGATCTGCCACGGTCATGGTTCTTGCCCATCTCCCATCATCTGAATCTGAATCTGAATCAGAATTAGAATCTGAATCATCATCTTTGACTCATCAAACTTGACAGCAGCACAACTGTTTTATTGACAAGTAATGGGCAAATAATGATTTGGTGTAAGAAGGGGGCGGAGGTGGTTAGCTATACATGCAAGTTGGTTTTCCAAGTGACTAATAAAATTTGACTGGTCACGTTTTCAAATGTATGTAGTTTCGTTAACCCTTCGGCGAGCTACTTGGAGAGGGTTTGCGAGCTACTGGTAGCTTGCGAGCGACGTGTTGGAGATCTCTGGATTATTGAAATGTTATTTTAATTTGTCTCTTCAAATAGACCATTGGACAGATACAGCCTATTCAAAATGCTGCTGTTAGAGTTCTAGCAAACACCAGCTGCACCCTGGCTTTCAATCAGATACTGACATTTAAAGTGATATTTCTATTTGTTGAACGGTCATTAAATGATTTGGGCAACAAATATTTCTCTGAGATCTTTGATGAATATGATGACTATGGAAAGTATATTAGATTGGCTGGACCTAAGAGTAACCAGATCACAATCAAATCTGGACGAAATTTCATGTAGTCTTTATTAAACCCCCGAGATCTGCACAAAAATCAAGGTTTGTTATCTGTATTCTGAAATAATGCTTTACCTTTGTTTAATTTATTATTTGATTGACCTTAAGCCCTTATTTTATATTACAACATTACATTTACAGCATTTAGCAGACACCCTTATCCAGATTGTCTTACAGTCATTAGTTACATAGACAGTCTTATAGTCATTAGTTTCAGAGACAATCTTACAGTCATTAGTTACAGAGACAGTCTTACAATCATTAGTTACAGAGACAGTCTTACAGTCATTAGTTACAGAGACAGTCTT
>JBBKCR010020689.1:0-12102 GCA_037577295.1 Ladigesia roloffi | reverse complement strand
GTGTGTGTGTGTGTGTGTGTGTGTGTGTGTGTGTGTGTGTGTGTGTGTGTGTGTGTGTGTGTGTGAGAGAGAAAAAATACAGCAATTGTGTATTATTTTTAATTCACAAGGGTCATTATATCACTATATTTGATTCTAAATTACATTGTTTTAGGTGACTTCTTGTCTCACACCTCAGTAATTGAAAGGTTATGAATTAAAATAGTGCTGTCATATTTTTGTCTCCTTTCCAGGCCTGTTAGTGGACCTTCATCTGACACTCAGATTTTCTGCAATATAGGATCTTGGCAGGTAAAACACTCTGCCCATTAGACTGATCTACTGATCTATAGGAATATATTGTGAAGATTTGCTGCATGTAAGGAGTTAGGTGCTTCTCTAAAAATGCATTTTGTTGTCAGCCACAGAGAAGGCAGGTCCCTGCCCCTGGTGATCTAAGGCATGACCTGGAAAGGAGGAGACAGCAGAGAATGGAAGGAGTGAAAATAACAATTGCCGGAGGGGGCTTTTCTCAATTGGCACCTCAGGGGTATAAACTTTTAAATAGATTTTTATTGCTCTTAAATAGATTTTAATGATGACTAATGTATATTATACTTGGAAATTTTGCAAACTGATTGCAGCATTTTCTTATTTTAGTCAAAGAATTGAGCCTCCATATGAGGATGATGAGCATGAAGCAGATGACTTTGGCTGGTCTGAGCAGATGTCTCAGCAAACAGAACAGTGGGTGAGTACAAATATGCATGTTGTTGAACATAAACATGTGGTATACAAGTATTGTGCTCGTAATGTGTTCTGTATGAAGTCTCTAATGGTGGGTTATGATGTCTCTTCTTCGGCAGGGTGGTCCCCATCAAAAAATGCCTCCCTCAGATTCTAATGCTAGACGAAATGCTTCCTCAAATTTCAGTCGCTTTGGCAAGATACGCAATCCACACTTGAGAAGAAATCCAATTGATGGTAAATTACATTTGCACCATATCCTGCTTACAATAGAATGTGAAATCTTGTATTTAAAGTCCTGAATAAGCAGATATTTCTACAAAACTCTGTATAAATGAAGGCAATATACATCACACTGTGTTTACATTATACTGTTTTAATGTGTATTGTTTTCCACATTTTTACAGGTGCCAGCTACTGAAGGATGGAGTAAAAGTGTATGGCTCTGGGTTCAAACTCAGTGAGTGTCAAAACAGTGGGCACACAATGACCGTTATTTCTGTTTTGTCTATCATTTATTGTTTTGTCTATCATGCTTAATTTTCTGATTCTGATTCTGATATCACACCAGAGTTTAGGGATAGCTTCAGTGCCCTTATCAGTCATCAGGGACTGTTAACTTTTTCAGCTGTTTTTAAAAGTGGTTAACTTGCCAGCATATGGTGCAACATGCTTAATAGTTCGTCAACCAGTTTACTCTCACTGTTGAACTGGTTATTGATTTTCATGGAAGGCACACTGTAGAAAGCAGCTGTAAATACTCCAGCATGGATGTTTCACTTAACATAACATACACGATTTGTGTCCACGTTTCGTTTGCACATCACTGAGCTGTGCAGGACGCAGTCGTAGACTTGGCTGTATTGCTTGTGTAAAGAGTGTTTTACTGTGTTTGATTCCCTGAATGCAAACCTGGTACCAGCAGTCCTATTGCACCTTCAATTTTTAACGTTTAAACCAGCCAGCACTATTGTCCCCTGCTGAACAATCGTCTTTAAATAAAACAATTACTTATGTGCAAATATTCCACATATTTCCCGGACATATTTCATCATGTATTTCAATCTGATTGACCATATTTTGTGCCTTTACTTTCACATCATTTTGTCCCTTTGTTTTAAATTTCTTTAAGAGAATATTCGAGAGCTACCGTCTACTTGTACACATGGTTTTGTATTAAATAAATATACACATGTTTATGAACCAGTTGTTTGTATACATAAATATGTATATACATTCACACACGCACATACATACACACACAATGTACATACGTGATAACACAGCTATATTTGCTTTCGACGGTGGACCATTTTATATGAAACCCCTCTTAATGATTGAATTGCACAGTAATGTTTAAAATGCCCTCCCTGTGAGGGTGTGCATGATGCAACACATATAGATCAAGTTAGTAAAGTATCCCCGGATGATCCCTGGATGACCTAATCTGAGGGAAACCATAATTAGAACTAAACCTGACCTGTCTGCTATTCTAGGTTTATTAGATATTCTAAAGCGTTAAGCTTCTATTTGAAAACCAGGACACCGGACAAGTACCATACAGAATGGTAGTTATCAACCAATTAGTATGTCTAAAATGTGTTTGCACATGGTTCTCTTCCTAGAGATATGAACAAAGTCGATGTACAAAATGACATATGGGTCTGCAGATGTACTTCATCTGCAAAGTGAGGTAATCTTATATTTCTGGTGGGGTTTACCACAAGGCTTAGGCTGGGTTGGGTAATTCAGGTCCAGATTTGGATTCAGATGGGACCAGAGAAACGGCCGGAACAAAACCTTTAATTTTTTTGCTGTCTGCACCTAAATTACCTATCTCTGGTCATAGGTTGGCAGTTGCCTGAGATCAGAGGCCCTGGTGAACTTATGAATTTGTATAAATCCTCACCTGATTGTTTTAATGTTATAGTAAAGGTAAGAAGTGCAGATTAAACAGTCTGTAGAGCTGTACAGTATTGATGGTTCTTAAGACACTGCACTTTAAGTAAATGTTACCACTGTGGAAAAAACTTAATCCTACTAGTTTATGATTATCATTTCATGATTATGAACAGGATTAATTTAGTGCTTTCATAACGCTAATTTATCCAGTCGGATCCCAGAGTACCAGTGTTCTGTACTGAGGTAAGTGAAAAAAATGTGTGTGTGTGTGTGTAATTATCACTACATATGTGTGTACATAATATATAATCACTATTGTCACCACCGCAAGTCTTTTCACTCAGAATAAATTAACAGAATAAATGCAAATAAACAAGAAACCAGTACAAAATATTTAGATTTGTTTGTATATAAAAAAAGTGATATTTTATATGTTGAGGACGCTACAGGTTTGGTTCCAGATTTCTCTCGGTTCCTCCAGCCGTTGTAAAGCTCCTGATTAAATTTAAAGGAGGCCTGATTGAGTCAAAGCAGGTTTCTGATGGAAATTAGTACTGAAGTAATACTGGACTTCTACAAGGAACACTTTAAACATTATACCCCTGTAGAATATTATTCCTATTTATTTTTTATTCAGTCTATTTAATTCTGTGTTTGTTATATTTGAGTGTCACACTGTCTTCAGTCCAGTTAATCTCCATCTTTGTAAATGAATACCAGTGGGTCGCTCCATCACTCTGCTGTGTGACCACTGAATAAGCCGCCTTTTTTCGAAGCCAACACAAAATAGCTTTGTCTTTACACAGGGAATCTTATGTATATCTCGTGACAATTTTTGTATTGTGTGTGCAATTCCTTTTGTAATAGAATTATCATTCTATAAATGTTTTCCTCTTAATTGCACAGCATTTCCCATTCTTTCCTTGTCCCAGCAATTTTCCACACAAAGCTTTCCATGTTGGAATGGATTTTCGTGGTAATGTTGAGGCAATTTAATTATAGTAAGTCAGGAGTTAACAATACTTGATAAATGCATAGGCATCTTAGTTGTCCTTTGGCTAGAAACATTGTATGTTTTGAAAATACATAATCTGTATCATGTCACAGATTCCACAAGACCTGTAAAGGTGTGCTGTGGTATCAGGCATCGAAATGTTAGCAGCAGATCCTGAAAATACAGTTGTGAAGTGGGGCCTCTAGGGATCAGACCAGTTTGTCCAGTACATCCCCCAGAAGGCAAGTCAGTGTTGTAATCCTGTTGTTGTAATCCTGTTGAAAGATTCCACTTCCATCAGGGAATGCTGCTGCCAAAAGGTGTTCTTGGTCTGCAGCGATGTTTAAGTGGTATATGTGAATACAGGATGGAAGGTTTCCCTGCAGATCCTTGCCCAGAGCATCACACTACCTCTGCCAGCTGGCCTTTTTTCCCAATGGTGCGTCCTGATAACATCTACTCCTCAGGTAAATGATGCACCCAGCCACATGAAAGAAAACTTAACATCAGTGCAAGCTTTCTTACATTCCTCCATGGTCCAGTTCTGACAATTGCATATCATAACTTTCATTAGCAATTTGTGGTATAGTAGCTCTTCTGCTGGATTGGACCAAAAGGCATAGCCTTTGTTCCCTGAATCACAGGTACCACTGAGACGGGAGAATCATTATTATTCTGATCACCTGTCAATGGTTTTAATGTTTTGCCTGATCACTGTATTGTTCTCTGGCCATTTAAGGTTTGCAGCAAAAGTTTTGTCAGTTCCATCTGCTACTAAAACTGCAGGGAATGTCTTTGTGTAAAGGCACGTGATGAGCACCCAGGAGTTCTGATTCATGTTGTCCATATTATTGTCTGATTGGTGCGTAGAAAATGTTTCATTGAATCCTCTCTGTGATTACTCTTGGGTAATTTTGTCACATTAGAAGACCAAAGTTCTGCATGGTCAGAGGTTATAGATGAGATTCAGTACATGGCAATGGCTTGAAGGTGATCTCTGTATTTTCCTCCATAATGATGTCATATCTGCACATCAGTGGCCTGGGAGGAAGAGAGAGAAGTGATAAGCACCACACATTCTAATCCTTTTAACTTTTAATACACTGCTCATTTTTGTCTTTAATGTACACCTCTTTCAAATGTATGATGTTATTATGTGTTCTGTATGTTTTAGTCTTTGTCAGTGTCAGTTAATGGAAGCATCTACCACTGCTTACCTTTCTGGTTGATCCAGTGGTGTTATTCGAATCCGAATGAGGCGAACCTTATAACGTGGTCCAATCACGTTCCCTGTGATGATCCGCAAACTTATCTTCTGAACTGGATATAGATCCTCGTCAAACTGGGCCAGCATTCGTGTGGCGGTGTATTGTTCGAACCGCATCAGCTTACTAAGCAACAACAGAGAGGTAGCATGAGGTATATACACACAAGACGTTTTGCAGTAAAATGTTGTAAGGTTGGACTACCTACTGGTCAATCCTGGATTCTGATACATTTTTTCCACTGTGTAGCCTAAGGATAACCACCCCCCATCGCAAGAACTGGTTCCAGGTTACAATGTCAACTCTGTAGCTCGTCTCTGTCCCAATGAGAAGATAAACATGTAAGGTAAAATGTTTTCATTCTTAGAGGAATCTAGGACAAAGCACTACAATACAATACAAGTAAAGTAGTGTGAACTTACTCTTGTATGGGGGATCTGCTGTGGTGGAGAAATAGACTCTTGTCTGTCCCAGTTTCAAAAGTGTGTTCTTCCATGGACTTATGTCATAGCCTGAAGGCAGATAACACAAATGTCAAAATAAATATCGGTAATTCTCCATGTGATGTTTGTTACTTAATTGATTTGTACTGGATATTTTTATTACCTAGGACAGGGCATGAGGCTGGTCTAAAAGCCTCACACTGCAGGCACTGGCCATTGAGGAAGTCACTGTAGGAGGAGCAGGGGTAAGCAGTGATGTTACAGGTGTGGTTAAGAGCACACAGGTAGAGGAAAACAGAGCGCTGGTGGTCACAGACAAAGTAGGATTTCCCTGTGGAGAGATGTTGGAGTAATGATAAGCTTTATGGTATGAGAAACTTTTCATTTCTAGGTATTTAGCAAGCCCAGGCATGCCTTGCATCAAAAACAAAGGACTACCATATGCAATGTCTGAACATGTAAATGCTACCAGGATTGTAGCTGCACAGCTAATGCGAAATTCCTGACCTGAGAAGATGGTCTTGGGGCATCCAGGCTGGTCTAGTCCACCGTTTGCATAGAAATCGATATGTCCATGAGCCCCTTTGAGACCAAAAGCTGTCAAAATAAAAATAAATATAGTGCATTCAATCGTCTACTTGGTGTTCTGCCCAATGGGAATGTGATTCCAAAAACTATTGCTAAAGAAATATCATCATCATTCAGGAAAAACTCTTGACAATGATGCAAGATGGTCAGTGATATTCAAAGCGTATAATATGGTTTGTTCTAAGGACCTGGTCCTGGATTGTCTTATAGTTGAATGTGTCAGTGCTTACAGTTCATATCTGTGTGTAGGACATCTACAAACTGGGCATCGGTCGGATCCAGGCGCTCGTCTGGAGGGACACCGGCAAACATTGGTCCTGCTGGGTCCAAACCTAAGGATTTTCAGTGGAGAACGTTTAGACAGCGCTCACATCTGAATGGGCAGCTTAGCTAGTTTATCCTGTTAAACTCGGTTTATTACCCTGATATTAATCCTTAAGGAGTAGTTCATCTCAAAAGCTGGCTTATACAACTTTCCCCAC
This sequence comes from Ladigesia roloffi, assembly GCA_037577295.1. Classification (NCBI taxonomy): domain Eukaryota; kingdom Metazoa; phylum Chordata; class Actinopteri; order Characiformes; family Alestidae; genus Ladigesia; species Ladigesia roloffi. The sequence continues at coordinate 5,702 of JBBKCR010020689.1, read as the reverse complement.
AGGCAAGTGAATATATTTATATGGTTTCTAAAACTCGTAAGACATGCTATTTTAAACATTGGACAGAGGTACTTTATGTAGCTAAGAACAATAATAGTGGTGACATTAAAGCCTACATTTTGTCAAGACTTTGGTCTATTTTTGTAAACAGCCATGTTGGATAACGTGTCTTGGCTGAACAACTAAACTTCAGTGGCCCATTTCCCAGACCCAGATTAGGCTTAAAATTAGGCCTTAATCAGTGAATGGGAAACTGAGATAAAGACTAAGTTAATGATTCAATATTCCAGTATAATGTGTGTTATGATAATGTGTAAGGCAAGAAAGAACCTGCCGATGGTTTGCTGGTTTTAAAGGGTTGAAAATGGTCATGTTCTCACCTGTAATCCTGCCCACTTTGCCTCCCAGCATTGCTCCAATGAACCCAGCCACATGAGCCCCCAGGCTGACCCCTATCAGGTGGATTGTGTCAAGAGACGCTCCCGCATCCTAGAACAACACAGCACTGGTTTTTCAGTCACAGCTCAGGTACCACCACCAAAACCAGTTTTTTTTAGGTTGGCACATCTGTAAATTTTTTCTCCCTAAAACATGGCCTTGAGTGTTCTATTGCTTTAATGCACCTCATTCTGCTTTATGAGGTACTGATTAAATCTTATGTAAGGAGGAAAAGTATAAAAACACTACTGTAATCAACACTCTCCTCTCGAAACCAGTTGGGTGGTAAAACACTACTAGAAGTTCTTCAATGATAATTATTGCCATTTTGTTTGAGAGAATAATAGATTTATTTTCTTTTACTTATTCAAGTTCTCTAAACACAGCATTATTTCACTTATTTGGATGACATTTCCTTTAAAATTATGCTTTTCAACTTTTATTTATTTGGAAATGAGGTGAAATATTGTCAGCAGTTTTTTTTAAAAACAATGACAAACTCTTCAGCTCTATATGTATGGATAGCTGTTTGTATGACACTATATATGATACTAAATTCAATATTCTCAATTTTGTAGATTAAATTAAAATGAAGGATATGAAGGCATTTAGTTGTGGCATAATTTACTTACTGTGATGTAGGTTGGTGATTGGCTCTTTAACACAATAAACAACATTCTCCACAATGCATTGTTACATATTTGTATTGCAACCTCAAAATATTCTGATGCATTGTTACACCCCTAAATTTACATTAGTCACTGTTCCTACTGAAGCTCTAGCCTACTGAAGCTCTTTGTGTCCCATTAACAAGCCCCCTTCAATATCACTTAGAACAACTAATCTTGCGACAAAGGTCATTGGACCTGCTCAGCATTTTTACTGATACTACAGAGCATGATGCCTGAGAAAGGTTAAACTGCCTAATTGTATATTAGTGTGCACCTGTTTGAAAGCGTTAAGTATGGGACTTGTGTGGTTTTAAAATTTGCTATTACTTGTGTTAGTAGTTCCAGCAGAGCAGAGGCCATTGCTGTTCTCTAGCAACTGGTGGGTTAAATAAACTCTAGAATACTTTTGAATTGTGTGGTTGGACCTAAATGCTCTGTATTTGCAGATCACTCACCCTCATCCTCTCAATGAAGCCCGTGATGTTGACAGCGGTGCGGCGTGTGTTGGTTACGGCGGTGAAGTAGTTGAGGTTGGCAGCTCCTCGGTTCCAGTCCACAACCAGGATGTTCATGTCTGCCTGTGCTGCAAGCAGGCGTGTTATGTGGTCGATCCATATGGGAGGTGCACCAGTGGGCCGGTAACCGTGTATGACGAAGGTTGTGGGTCTTTTCACGTCAAAAAGAGGCTCCTTGGTAAAGTTATGGTGGGGAAGCTCTTTGGCGCAGTCCAGGTTGGCACGGGTGTAGAGGAGCATGCGCACAAACAGGTTGGTCCCGATGAACGTCTCGTGGAAGTCCACATCGGAAAAGTTGTCACACGCTTTGTCTTGACCTGCTAATAGTGAATATTTGCTCACATTTGAATTGTGTATATGTCTGTTTCTGTTAATTGATATTAGTATTTATATCCCTCAACAGATCCATGATTACCATATTAGCATGTCTACTTTAAGCGTTTACGCTAATACCATTAGAAGTTTGTGAGGCTCATATACTACTTGAAAATTACAAAAAGATTTCTCAGCTAGATAAGGTGTAGCTTAAGTTGGTATTTTAGTGAGAAAAATGTTTTGTGGGGAAATAGAGTTTTTGTTTACTAGCGTACATACTCACACACACACACGTGTGTTCTCAGCATAGACACTGTCATTGGTCTGAAGCTGAACCCCATATACAGTAAACTTTGTGTGTTCTGATGTCTTTTTCAGCCATTTGTGCCACAGCGGTTCTTCTGTGGGATCAGACAAGATTAGACTTCACTCCCATGCACACCACGGGGCCTTTGGCACCCAGGACAAGCTTACTGCTTGTCTTTCCTTGGACCTCTGGTAGGTACTCACCAGTGCATTATGGAAACACCCCACAAGACTTACCATTTTGGAGCTGCTCTGATCCAGTCTTCTAGGTGTCACAATCTGGACCTTGTCAAAGTGCTTCCACCACATCAGTTTCAAGAACTGACTGTTCACTTGCTGCCTAATAAATCTCACCCCTCGACAGATGCCTCTGTGACAAGTGGATCAATGTTTCTAAGGCTTTATCACTTTGTTTCCATTAATTCAAGGGGAACAACAACCCTACTTTCTCATTTCTTGAGTTATAGACTGTGGATATAACTATTCTTACATGTGCAACATGGAATAGCATTCATGCACTTGTTTATTTTTGGTCCCTTTTAATCCACAAACAATAACGTCACAGACTTAATTGCATTGATCTAAGCACTTCACAGGTGGCTCTGTGTTTCCTGCTTGCTTGTTCTCTTTCCATCTTGTTTTTTTTCCCATTTTAGTCAGTTGATCCCCAATAGAGTCAACCACGACTTGAGTGGCCCAGTTTCCACTCATCGATTACCCTCCACCCAGCTGCATGACAGAGATAGGTTCTCCTGCCTCGCACCGTCCCACTGTAAGAAGGCCCCTACTCATGTCTTGTCTGGTCAGATTCAAATCCCTTTGTTTCCACATTTGGAGAGAAAGTAGCGCACTGCAAACTGCAGGCTTTGCGATGATCTGCACTGTAATTAGCATGCACGTATGAGGCACAATTGGATCACAGTGCTATAAAAAAGCAGCTCATCCCACCTCTGCAGAAAGAACTAGGGTGATTATAAGGGGTTCAGTCGGCTGTAGTGGGCACATAATGGGGGTGGACAATATGTTTGACACCAATCCCCCACAGCATGGCCCCTACTCCTGACCTCTTAAGCCCTAGAACTGCTTTCTGTCAACTGTACTGACTGGCCTGACCTTAAAGAGCACCATGACTCACACCATTGAGTCACGAGTCGGGATAATGTGGAGAAATACTAGTTAGTGCAGAAGCAGTTGTGTTTATTTCTGCTCGACAAATCAATACTTTACATTATTGATCATTTGTCTTGAAAGAGCACCATATTCTTTTACCAAAGTTTGGAATTGTAGTCGAGATCAAATGCACAACAAAAGGCAGTCTTGTCTCTTACCTCTGCAAAATGTGAAGAAACCCGCCAGAACCAGGAACTTCAAGACATCCATTCTTTCCACAGAGCGTGAAAGACAAAGAGATGGAAGAACGAGCACGAAGGCGCACTTGAGTGAAAGACGTCTTAAGTGACGACCTGAGGAGCACTTGTAGTACAGCAGAGACAAGGGGGTGGAGACTGTGGGACAGAAAATAAGCTGATTGGAGTAGATCAGAGCATGCTTAGTCTGTGGGCAGAGCTTAATGTGGTTAGTCAGTAGGCTAGCTGAGGGATCTTTTCTAGAAATATATAGAAAAACCAAAATAGGTACATATAGAAAAACCTTTAAATGCAATGAAAGGATTCAAAACAATCAATTTCTGTTGTTAGTTTGTACTTAGCCCAGGAGTACTGTTAATTTTCCCTGTCATATCTGCTCGTTTTTCCCCCTTTGGATCTCTGCTTGTATCTCTCCCAACTCGATACCCTGTAGTTTACTGTGCTGCATTCGTATTACCACATCCAAGTCAAGTCTTTCACTAGGAGTAGATTGTGTGTTCAAAACTTGTGGCAGTTAAACAGTAAGCACGCCATGTTTTCAGTGCACTTTGTGGAGACGTGGCAGCTGGCCAGAAGTGAAAATTCAGGATTTAGAGACTGCAAGAGCTGTTTGGCACCTGAAGTTTTTCTAATTGAAATACACACAATTTACCTCAGATATAATCTATCAGCCAAGACCTGATTGGTAAAAAAATTCTGTATTGTTTGTTCAGTGTTTTGGGGTTAACGTTGCAGTAGGCATTACTAGTCAAACCCAAAATATTTCCATAAAACTGTTGCCTAAACATCTTTCAACCTGCTAAACCACCTATACTTAGGGTTTCTTTGTGTGTGTGTATGGACTAACATTGCATGGACTACTGGGGGCAGCTGGTAGCCTAGTGGTTATGGCGTTTGCCCTGCAATCAGGTAGTCAATCCCAAGACTGCTAAGCACCTCTGAGGATCCCTGAGTATAGTACCATCCCCACACACTAAGAATTTTGTGCTATTCACAATTGTGTTCTGTGGTGTGTTCACGTATGACAGAATGATCCGTTTAACTTGACACCTAACAGTATTGGGACACATCTCTTAATTACTGAACCATTACTTCCAGTGAAGGACATTCTTAATGCTTCAGCAGACCAAGACATTTTGGACAACGCCATGCTTACAACGTTGTGGACCCAGTTTGGGGAAGATCCTTTTTACTCCAGCATGGATGTGCCCCAGTGCAGAAAGCAAACTCCATAAGGACACGGCTGGATGACTTCAGAGTTGAAGAACTTAACTGACGATACAGAGCCCTGACCTCAACCCCATCCAACACATGTGGGATGAACTGGAACAGAGATTGTGAGCCAGGAATCCTCATTCAACTTCAGTGTTTAACCTCATAAATGCTCTACAGAACGAAAAGACAAATGGTCAGGTGTTACAATACTTCTGTCTCTAGAGTGTATATGTGAGTAGAGTAAAGAAGTGTGAGGACTTTATATAAAATGCTTACTCTGCCTTACTTTAGGTAGCCAACTATTTGGGAATAGATTAAGTACCCTGCAATGCTACATTTGGTCACTTCAGGGCACGGTGTCTGACATTCTCATCAGTGTAATGGAAGCTTCCTGACACATAACCAGTCCTAAGGATAAAGTGGTCAAATATAGGTGGCCTCTGGTTTTAGCTTATGTAATTAGGCATTTTGTTATATAAAATTAACTTTAAATCTCTTATGTAAAAATCAGGATTGACCAAATATACCCTGATAGCATGCAAGTGGAAATATGAAGCTCAGTTTTGCTTTGCATACTTGTTCTGCATGCACCGAATTGCTTTACTGCCTTCATGGCAGAGATCACAGGGCGATTACAGTAACTCCACTCTACTGGTCTCTTATAACCGTATCAAATGGAGAAGAGATCCAATTAATCAGGCTCACGAAACGCAGCTCAATGAGTCCATATTTCCACTTACAGGTCAGCAGGTCAACAGCTGCCCTTGCTGACTATGCAGAATTCCTCAGTATATGATCAACCTGTGTGTGTGTGTGTGTGTGTGTGTGTGTGTGTGTGTGTGTGTGTGTGTGTGTGTGTGTGTGTGTGTGTGTGT